>CM070831.1:7453393-7613393 GCA_036326025.1 Chrosomus eos
AAATCTACTTTATTGCATCACCCAGAATACCGATGACTTAAAGTGAAATACCACATAATTCTACACCATTGTGGCTGCAAATTTTACTAAATGGCTTAATAATTGAATAGGCTATTGTACACTTACGTTAGTTTAATCTCCTTCCTTATGTTAAATCTCATAAATCGTGGGGGAAATTCCAAGCCTGTCCCAACTTGACCACTTGTTTACATGACAGCCTGTTTCCAGTATTTTCCCCAAGTACTTTTGATTACCCCAGAACACACTCAACATAGTTTTCATAGACACAGTACAGTTAGGAAACGGCTGGTCATCTAAAATGTGTTGAATTTTCAAGTTTATCTGAGGAGCTTCATAAGTTGGTTCAGGTGTGTTTGAATGGGTTAAAGCTAATGCAAACAGCAGGTGTTTTATGTCTGTCAACACTTGGCAAAGCAGTCTGAACCGGTCAAACTAATAGAAATGACTTATTACAAAATAACTCAGAATGAAGATCCATGTGCAAACCCATTTTTTTGAGCACTCAGTTAAACGAAAGGTTTCCTACAACCTATAGGATTTGCATTAGCATTAACATTAATTTGTTAATAAAGGTCAATGAAATGTTTAAAACGCATACATTTGATGACGTTGGTGTGACTTGGTTTTAATAAATAAACATGAAAATATATACTTTTGGGTCAGGGGATCTGTGGATAATCCGTAATTCGTTTGTAATAATAAAACGAAAATACCGTTTTTCTGTTTTTTGTTTCAAAACGAAAAACCAAATAACCGTTTTTGGTGTCAGAATCAAAAAACGAAAAACCAATTAAAAACGGCCCGTTTTTCGTTTTTGGCGATCATTTTTATCGTTATTCCTTTTTGAACAAAAAATGAAGATAGTCTTTGAACTTCAGTCAATTTGTTTTTCGTTTATAAACCAAAAACGGAAGTCACGTGGTCTATTCCTTTTTTGGAAGCGGTACTAACCGGAAACACTTTCAAAATAAAAGTAGCTATAGTTAGCGAGGTGATTGTAGACTAAAAGTGAACTAATAGCATTTTTTAGTACAAGTACAGTAGCACTGGGTGTTGAAAAAAACACTTTAGTTAACTGAAATAAAAATTAAAAATAATAAAATAATAACTCTGGCTGTTAGGGAGAATTAAACATTTGTAAGACCATTGGTGACCTGTAACTTCCGATTAAGACAAGTGAACTCAGGTAGCAGGTAGCCTATTTATTTATAAGTTTCTATTATTTAATTCACATTTTAGTTTTGGAACATAATATTATTTATAGCCCTTCTTGCTATGTGGAAGCTCAACCAGCAGAGGTCTTTCTACCCCCTTCAAGCACTGCTACCAGCAGAAGCTGATCTCTGAGTTTAAAGGGTGTGCAGAACTTCACCTGCCTTCCAGCTCCTCTTTCTATGGCACTATATCTGCTAAACACGCTCAGCTTCCACCATCTACTGTTACACCTTCTGTGTCAAAACAAAACTCTTCCAAAACAAATCTATAAAGTTGTATTCTTTTTATTTTCCTTTGCATTTTTCTACAGTGTAATATAGCCTACTTATTATGTTAGTTAAGTAGATGAAATATTTTGTATGCAGCTTGTAGTTCTCATAGTTAGGCCTATGTAGACTTGTGTGTGAAACCTAGCATTACTCAGTCTAAAATGATCTCTAGCTCTTGGACTTTCAGATCTTTAAGTGCTTTTTTGGGTTTAATTCTGTTTGATGAACCACCAGGGAAAGGCAGTGCTCTGTACTCTTGGTACTTGTGTAAAGTAAAATAAAAGTTAAATCATTTAGTTTTTCTCCCTGGTACTCATCTCAGGACCTTCCAGATTTGACCCAATAGAGGCTGTGAGCCTGTCCACTGTGTGCAGGGTTTAAGGACTGATGATAGTATCAAGACTGGCCCCATCACCTACCATCACGCTCTCTTCAAATAAATGCTGGACTTGCAGGACAAAGCAGCACACCACTCCTTCCTCCGGCACCAGAAAAGGGCCTTGTCACTTTCAGATATTTACATCATGGTTTATGGTAAGCCACATCTTTGAACTGTGGCACTACTTTTGTGGAATTGGATATTGAAATAAGTGTGTACTAAGACTAATTGTGACATTGGTTCTACAAGTGCGGCACCCAGTGTCACTAGTAATGCTTCTGTTGGAAATAGTGGGACACAAGTGCCACTAAATGGAGTGTAATGGAAACTGTTAAAAGGAGTGACCAGGGCACAAATTAGTGGTTGATTTTCCTTTATCACCAGCCCAACAAACAATACTACTATTATGTTTATGGTAAAAATTTAACATTCACCCAAACAATTTTTTTGTTGTTGTTGTCACATGTAGTATTCTTTATGCTTTTCGGCCCAAATGGACCCGAATCATTTAAAAAAAAATTTTTAAATCATAGCTTCATCGGAATGGTCTGAAATTTGGTGACTTTGATGGTACTTGGTATGAACACCCAAAAAAATTGGGGACAGGATTTGAATAATCTTTTTTGTGTGTACAATCTACAAATCAGCCACGATCCAGAAAAAAAGCACACAACAGTGAAGGGGTGAATCTATAAAACATCAAGAGTGCAAAACAGACACACACACACTTTTATACACGTAAACACTAATAAATTCAGATTACATATGTGTTTTGCATTTTTTAAATGCTCAGTTTGTCCATCAGATGGCATCCATCTCATTTCAAAAATTGCTTTCATGAGGCCCAGGCTTGACTCTAAAATGAAATGCAGCTTTAAAGAAAAATATTTTTTTTAAAAAAATAATTTTCTATTATATTAAATGGGGGGGGGGGGGGGTGGGTCATAATTGTTGCATAAATATTAATTATAAATCATTTAATTATCTCAAAACACCCCCAAAAAAAAATATATATATATAAAAAACAAGTAAAAAAAAATGATGATTTTGTTTTAATAAATATGAATTCAACCCTTCCGGCCCATTTGGACCCGAAGGTCCTGAGTGTGACTCTGAAACGAAGGACCCCAGAGGGTTAAGTTATTTATTTAGATATATTGTTTTTATTCTAGTTCTCACGGCTGTGCTGTGTTTATTTAATTTGCTTGACTGTTTCTTCTTTTGATTCTCTCTCAGTTGTTTTCTTACGTTAGCTGTTTATTGCTGTTATTTGGCTGGTTGTCTCTTGGTTTTGTGTTTGTTTGTCTTTTCTCTTCCTCAGGCCCCCATCCCCGTTCTCTTACTGGTGTTGTCATTTCTCTGTGGTGTCTGTTCTGTTGTATGGTGTCTGTGGCATCCCCAAATCAATTTATAATTAAATAAATAATAAAACAAATGAGTATAGTATTACTCTTGTTAAGTGTAAAATGTGTCTGGCGCAACATGTTATCCAGCTCCTCAGGCTGTGGTGCAGCACTAACTAAACAACCTTCATGGCAAGTGGTCCAGACAAGGCCCCTGCCATGAGTAAAGCAATTCATCGGTTTCCAATATGATGGTTCAAATTTCAAAAACTTCACTTTTATTTTACTTTACACAACTACCAAGAGTACAGAGCACTGCCTTTCCCTGGTGGTTCACCAAACAGAATTAAACCCAAAAAAGCACTAAAAGATCTGAAAATATTGACTGGGTAATGCTAGGTTTTACACGGCCTACATAACTAATGAGAACTACTAGCTGCATAAGAAAATATTTCATCTACTTTACACTGGTGAAAAATGCAAAGGAAAATAAAAAGTATACAATTTTATAGATTTGTTTTGGAAGAGTTTTGTTTTGATATAAACACAAGTCAAAAGGTCAAACCCTTGTTGCCTGTTGTGCACAGAAGGGGGTAGAGTGAACTCTGCTGGTCGAGCTTCCACATAGCAAGAAGGGCTATAAATATGTTACAAAACTAAAATGTGAATTGAATAATATAAACTTACAAATAAATAGGCTACCTCCTATCCTAAGATACATATAAAATGAGTTCACTTGTCTTAATCTGAAGTTACAGGTCACCAATGGTCTTACAAATGTTTAATTCTCCCTAACAGCCAGAGTTATTATTTTATTAGTTTTAATTTTTATTTCAGTTAACTAACGTGTTTTTTTCAACACCCAGTGCTACTGTACTTGTACTAAAAAATGCTATTAGTTCAGTTTTAGTCTACAATCACCTCGCTAACTATAGCTACTTTTATTTTGAAAGTTTTTCCGGTTAGTACCGCTTCCAAAAAAGGAATAGACCACGTGACTTCCGTTTTTGATTTATAAACGAAAAACGAATTGACTGAAGCTCAAAGACTCTCTTCATTTTTTGTTCAAAAAGGAATAACGATAAAAATGATGGCAAAAAACGAAAAACGCGCCGTTTTTAATTGGTTTTTTGTTTTTTGATTCTGACACCAAAAACGGTTATTTGGTTTTTCGTTTTGAAACAAAAAACAGAAAAACGGTATTTTCGTTTTATTATTACAAACGAATTACGGATTATCCAGAGATCCCCTGACCCTTTTGATTGCTTGTTAAAGTAAATTGTGTTTCAAACACCTTTGACGTGAAACATTAAATCAAATGGAAATTAAATTTTATATGTTGAATATAAGAAAACCAGTCCACAAAGTGGAGTTTGCTCCCTCATTTGAGAATTGCCCCCTTTGCCATTGGCTCAAAGAAATTCAGAATGAGAACAGAAGTGGTTAACATTATGTTTCACTGTTGTTTTCACAGACTCGAAATGCCAACTACTCAGGACAGCAAGCATTAGCAGAGAAGAACTCCAAAACGGCACGCACCCTGAATCATGTGCCGTTGCTATTGGGCTTGTTGTCACTGTATTGGTGATTGTCCTTGAGGTTATGGTTCTGAAGAATGAATAACAGCTATTAAAGATGTCATATTTGGATGCAGATTAGAAACAGATTTGCTTCTCTGCATTTGAAATGTTATTTGCTCAATGTACTTAAAACATACAATGATTATGGAATGTTTAAAACAATGAAAGCTTTGATTAGCTAATTAAATTTATAATGAAAAACAGTGCTTTTTCTTTTTTTTCTTAATTATTGAATTACATTTTCAGTAATTAATAACAGAAATATATTTGTGAGTATCTATTGTAAGACTGCAAAAACTGGAAAAATTGGAAGAGAGGGCAACTCTCTGAGAAGAAAAATTGAAATTAACATTTAAACTCTCTCTTTTGGAGTTATAGCATCACCATTTAAGGGGCAAGTCTCACCTCATAATCATCCTAATTTACATCTCTTTCCCTATTCCCCCATTCCTTCTCTCTCTCTTGCTGAGATCACCTAAATCCACTCAAAAATCTGTATGGTTTAATGTGAACTATCATACAATATTATACATGCATAGCTGCCAACTCTCACCCATTGGCCGTGAGACACCCGCATTTGAATGGTTTCACACGCGCACACGCCACACCCCCGATTTCTCACGCTGAAGAGTCAAACCGGTCGGTCAAATGCCTGAAAGATGAGTTTATCCAACGCATTCTCATCCTTTAGCGTCATATAGGTGACGCCATATGACATTTCGTCGAAATCTTACGCACATGGCATCCTTTAGCGTCAATATAACACGTAGCAGGTTTAGGTCTGGAGCAGGGTTACAGTTATGACGCCTTGGGATCTGCTTCTCATATACGCTAAAGGATGCCATGTGCTTTGGATTTAGACGAGCGTCACCTGTATGACGCCTTGGGTTCTGCGTCTCATATTGACGGCAAAGGATGCCATGCAGGGGCGTGGTACCGGGGGATAAAGGGTACTGACCCAGGGCCCGAGGCTACTCGGCAGCTCAAGTCCAAGCTCAAGTCCAAAGTCCGTTGCCGTTCGCGGAGCTCAAGTCCAAAGTCCGTCGCCGTTCGCGGAGCTTAAGTCCAAAGTCTGTCGCCGTTCGCGGAGCTCAAGTCCAAAGTCCGTCGCCGTTCACGGAGCTCAAGTCCAAAGTCCGTCGCCGTTCGCGAAGCTCACGTCCAAAGTCCGTCACCGTTCGCGGAGCTTCAGCCGCGGAGCTCAAGTCAAAAGTGCGCCCCCCCCCCCAATTACTATTGTCACATATTATTTAGGAGGATGGATAGTATGCACATTGGGACTCAGCTAGAGACTGTGCTTCAAACCACGTAGGGCGCGCAAACGGCAGAGAGAGAGAGAGAGACCTTGCGTAATACCAATACACCCCCCCCCCCCCCCATGTTTGGTATCATATGAAATGTCTCAGTGCGACTGGTACAAATGTCTCATTCCCAAGAAGTAAACAAAAGGTAAAAAAGTTGCTTAAGAGTTTAGAGAGAACTTGCACATAACTGGTGTGTCTTTCAGGCAAATGGCATCCAGCCCAAAAGGTGTAAACTCTGAATGCAAATTCTCATTGTTAGTGTAACGTGAGGGTTCGGTATGTGGTGATAGATCACTCTTTATGATAATACACAGCAGAATGGAGACAGAAGACTTTCTCAAGCGGCACTTTTACTGAACACCGTCACAACAACAACACTTCCTTCAACAGCCTTTCACGTGACTTCAATAACCAATCAGAAGCAAGAGCTTAGACTGAGATAAACGTGAGTGAATCAGAGAGGCAAATTCAACAGAATATCCTTACTGTATTAAATATGTAAACACATAAATATGTAAATAATTAACTGACTAAACATTGTAAATATACTTAGCAAATTAACTCAAATATAAATCATTTTAAATTCTAAGCATTACAACTTTCCAATATGAAATATGAACTCCACTTCTAAACCTTACATTTCCTCCCCCTCCCACAAAAGAAACGTCCCCGTTTCCCAGCAAATAAACAAGTAACAGTAACCACAGCAAGAAAACAACTGTATCAGTTCAAAACATAGTCCTTAAGGAATCTGGGAGGTCTAACTGGACGTTTCCCAGGGCGTAGCAAAGAACCAGGAGCCTGAGGAGTGGAAGAGGTGACAGAGTCAAACTGGCCTACCGGGACAAAAGAGGGGGCAGAGCAAGACTGAGTCAGGGGAGAGCGGGATTGGGGCTGTGGTCGGGGTCGTGGATGGGCAGTGGGAGGGACTAATGAGAGAGTATTGCCCTGGCCAGATAAGGTGTAGCTCTTCGTGGCTGCAAACTTTGAAGGCTTAAAGGGCAAAGCACCTGATAATGCAGTCAAATGAGGGAGTTGAGACTGCAAAAAGTCACATGTAGGTGTCTCATGTCCACAATCTGGCACAGGAGCATGGTAGGGTCTGAGACGGTTATAGTGGACAATCTGGGACTTATCAGACTGATCCAGGAGGTAGTGAATCCTGTATGTCACTCCAGGAGAATCCACATCAGATCCTAGGCACTCTAATATTTCAAAGGGGCCTTTCCAGTGAGGAGCAAGTTTTTGTTTTGCTGTAGTGGGGTCATTTAACCAGACAAGGTCTCCAGGAACATAGGGAGTGTGCTTAACACTCTTGTCATACTGTCGTTTCGCTGATTGTGGGCATAATCTCTGTTCCATGCAGCAGAACTGAAAGCAGACTGAAGTTTCTGCGTTAATTGTGCAACATAGTCAGCAGGAGAACCCGTAATAGACAAAGATGGTGTGTTGTCAGGAAACAGCATGTTGACAGGCATCCTGGCCTCATGACCATGTGTGAGGAAGAATGGTGTGAATCCTGTTGTAGAGTGTGGGTTAGTATTGTAAGCCAAAGCAACTTGGCTGAGGCAATCATCCCATTCCCCAGACTGCTGAATAAGTGTCTTGGCTAACTGATCAATAAGTGTCCTGTTGAACCTCTCAATCATGCCGTCGCACTGAGGATGATATGGGCTGGTTTGTGTTTTCTGCACGCACAGCAGGTCACACAGATGTTTCACCAGGTCAGATTCAAACTGACGTCCCTGATCAGTGTGAAGCATTTCCGGGATGCCATGTTCACAGATGAAGTTTTCAAACAGACATTTCGCCACTGTTATGGCGCGCTGGTCTGGAATGGCATAGAGGTTGACATACTTGGAGAAATAATCTTGGACAACAAGCACGTACCTGTTGCCACGACTCGTGATAGGAAGCTCAAGTATGTCAGCAGCAACCTTTTGGAATGGCTCCGTAGCAACAATTGTTTTCATTGGAGCTCTCTGATGAGGTGTGGGACTCCGTCTGGCGTCACATGGAGTACATTGCTTGCACCACATCTTGATGTCACGTGACATAAAGGGCCAGTAACACAGCTGTTGAGCACGTTTCAGGACCTTATAAGCAGATGAATGACCAGTTACAGGATTTCCATGCAGCATCTGCAGAACAGTGTCTTTCAAAGCATGAGGGACAATCAGTTGATGGAGCACTGATGTTGTGGATGGGTTGAAAACTTTACGGCAGAGTACACCATTATGAAAGGTAAGTCTGTGGAACTCGTGCCAAAGTGCCTTCTCAACAAGTGTGCGTTTTTTTATGCGCCAGTATGGTGGTTTCTGTCCCTTAACTGTCCAGCTAATAACCTCTGACAGTATGGAGTCTTGCTGTTGTTCCTTTTTAAACTCCTCTTCAGGGAACTAAGGCACAAATGTGGAGGAGACAGACTGTGGAACACACCGTGAGGAGGCTGGAGGAGGCTGTGGTCCAGTCAGGTTACAGCAAACTGGCTTTGTATCAGTACTACAGAGGCTGTGATGTACAAAACTGACCGGACTAGACAGACTCACAGGTCTCAGACTAGAAAGTCTCTTGTCAGAGGGTGGATTATCAAAAGCACTGGAGGAGGTGCTCTGCTCAGTTGGTCTGATGTCAGCAGGGCGACGTGACATTGCATCTGCATTGAGGTGACTGTGGCCATCCTTGTGAATTACAGTCCATTCAAAAGGATCAAGTTCAAGGGCCCAGCGTGCACGACGGCCAGTTCTGTCATTGTCAATGGGTATTTTTCTGAGACCCAGGAGAGGTTTGTGGTCAGTGACAATAACAAAGGGTTGTTTGTAAAGGTAGTGGCGAAAATGTCGCACGGCCCAGACAATGGCCCAAAGTTCTCTGTCATATGTTGACCATTTTCTTTCTGCTTTTGTGAGAACATGACTTGCATAAGCAACCACTTTTTCATGATTCCCTTGTCTCTGAGCAAGCACAGCACCAATTGCAGAGCCTGAAGCATCGGTGTAAAGGGAGAATGGCACAGTAAAGTCAGGGAATGCAACCACTGGAGGGTTTGTGAGTGCATGTTTCAGGTAAGTGAATGCATCCTGACATTGAGAAGTCCATTGGAAAGGTGCATTCTTCTCTGTGAGAGCGTGTAGAGGGACACTGTGATGTGCAAAGCTTCGGATGAACTTGTGGTAATATGAACAAAGTCCCAGAAATGCTCTTACTTCTGTAGCTGACCGTGGAGTAGGCCAGTCTTGAACACTTTTCACATTCTGCGGGTCTGACTGAATGCCGTCTTTGGATACAACATGGCCCAGAAACTGTACCTGATCCCTGGCAAAACAGCATTTTGAGGGATTCAGCTTCAGGCCACTTGACTGGAATCTGGAGAGAATTTCTTCCAGGTGCTGGAGATGTTCACTGAAAGAGCGGCTGTAGATGAGGACATCATCCAAATACACTAGGCAGGTTTTCCATGGGAGGCCACGAAGTACCATTTCCATCAAGCGCTGGCATGTGGCTGGAGCGTTGGTAAGACCCATTGGCATAACTTTAAAGTGATATAGGCCACTGCCTGTCGTGAATGCTGTTTTTTCACGGTCTTCCTCCTGCAGCTCCACTTGCCAATAGCCATGTTGTAGGTCCATTGTGGAGAACCAGGCAGAGCCCGACAAAGCATCCAGTGCGTCGTCGACTCTCGGAAGAGGGTGGGAATCTTTGATTGTCACTGTATTAAGTTTTCTATAGTCCAGGCAGAAACGCCATGTGCCGTTTTTCTTGCGCACCAAAACAACTGGCGCAGCCCAAGGACTATAGCTTTCTTCAATGACATCTGCCTTTAACAAGTTGTCAACTTGAGTCTGATTTCAGCTCTCTGTTCTTGTGTCACTCTGTAGGCTCTCTGTTTAATTGGTATGGCCTCACCAGTGCGGATTTGATGCTTGATAATGCTTGTGCGACCTCTGTCCTCTGAGTGTTTACTGAATACTGCTGAGTATTTCTGAAGCAGTGATTTCAGAGACTGAACATGGGAAGATGACAGGTCGCTATCATTTATCTGGACAGGTGGAGCTATATCATGCACGGGGGAGGTTGCACACCCTGTCCCTTCCCCTGATATGATGTCAACAGATGAAACCGAATGAAACTCACCCAGGTGTTGACCTGAATGCAGCTCAACATCATCTCTGGAGGGATTTAAGATTCGAACCACAGTTGTACCATTCTGAACCTCACTGAGAGAATGTGCCACAATGATGTTACAAGATGGGTTGGGCATGAGAATACCATAATAGTCAGTTGGCATGGGAGAAGCAGGTGTGGCTGCTGACACACAGGCTGTGATGAGGGTTTCACTCAGAGCTGGAATCTTAGTGGGCGCTAGCACAGACAAGTGGCAGGCGGCCACTTTATGTCCTTTGGGCAGGAGGGGAATTTTCATGTCCCAAAGTTGCAGCATTTTGTTGTTTATATCAAGGAGGGCATGGTGTTTCCGCAGAAAATCAAAACCAAGAATGACTGGCTGGCAAGCACCCCTGAGAATTTCAAAGTCCTGTTGCCATACCTGATGTCCAAGTCTGATACCAATCGCTAACTTGCCTAAAATGTCCAGGCACTGTCCATCGACTGAGCGAGCTGGCAGAGAGGAGGGTGTCATGGGGCGTTTTTTCAAGGCTGGGTGAGAGTTACGAAAATCTTCGCTCACAATGGAAACAGTAGAACCAGAGTCAATTAAAGTGCACACTTCAATGCCCTCAACAATAGCCAAGATTGTAGAAGAGACAGAATCATCAGAGTGTGAGTCATTCTTGTCAGGCATTAACATGGGGGAATCCTTCTGGGGCAGTGAGACAGTAGCTGATGTTTGCCCCTCAACAGCAGCTAATGGAAGTTTCCCTGACGGTTGGAGTCAGAGTGCGGATATCTTTCAGGTGACTTGAAGCGAACACTGCCTCTAGCGTGTGGACTGGCATCCCTGTTTCCCTGTGGAGCTGGACTAGGGCTGCGTCTGTATCTATTGGTATCATCCTTGTCATGGCGACCATACCTGGAGTACTGATAGGACTGGCGTGAGGGAGAGCGATGCCGGTCACGTCTGTCATTGTTACGCCATTGACGGTCTCTCTGAGTAACAGGGGAAGGAGGACAACGGTCATAGCAGGACCCTGGATCACGACCATGATACTGCTCAGGTGAGTAATTGTCTCTACGGTGTTGTCTGTTATGATAGGGTTGTGGAGAGACACTGCGTGCACTGTATCGAGCATCGTCGGATGAAAACCTATCAGTTTGGGAGTCCAGACGCTGAGCCAGGTAGCTGTGTTTCTCTCGTAATAGGTGTACTTCACTTTGTAAGCTGTTGACAGTAAGAGTCAGCTGCTCAACTGCATGCAGAAGCTTATCATCAGTAGGTTTAGGACGAACCATAGCTACCTGCTCTGAAGATTGAGTGTGTGAAGACCCTACAGTTGTCAATTGGAGCGCTGCACGTGCCCTCTCACAGCGGCTGGCGATACGCAGGGCGTCCTCAAGATCCTCCGCACCCATCTCATGGACTTTTGACTGAAGATTTGGGTCCAAGCCAGCAACAAAGCGGCGAAATTTTTCACCCTCTAGTGCATTGCGGTCATAGTTGGGAAAGGCTTCTAATACAAGACGAGTGATGTCTGCACCGTACACATCCAAACTTTCACCTGGTCGACGAGGTCGAGCATTCACATGTGTCTGGAAGAATGGCAGGGAGTATATAGGTCCAAAAACGTCCCTGAGTGTCTCCTTTACTGAATCATAGTCCTTCTGGATCGAAGAAGGAAGGCTGTCCCAATACAGAAATGCAGCATCTGCTAGGCGAGTAGGGAGGACGGAAGCCATCACCGTATGCAGATCTGTATCAGTTGAACTCATAGCCTGCACTGCCACTTCAAAACGTCGAGACCAACTAGTGAATGATTCAGTCCCATCTCCTTTAAAAGCAGGGAAACTGGAGGACAGCGCATGTGGCTAGAGAAACAGCACCTGTTGATGTAACGTTAGCATCTCGCCGTCGTCGTGTGGGGGGAGACTGCAGCCCAGTTTCACTTTCATCAGCCGACATGGTGATAAAATGTCCAGTCCAAAACTCACAAAAAGCACGTAAAGTAGAAAAAAATAAAATAAATAAATACCGCAAAAGTCCCTTAATATCTCCACACAAGTTGTTAGGCAATCCACTGCTCTCAAAGAGTGTAAAATCCAGATAGCACAAAAAAAAAATTACCGCATCCACAGGTCGTAGGAATAAAACTCACCAAATGTGCAAAAACCACCAAAATAACACCACGCTGCCACCAAATGTAACGTGAGGGTTCGGTATGTGGTGATATATCACTCTTTATGATAATACACAGCAGAATGGAGACAGAAGACTTTCTCAAGCGGCACTTTTACTGAACACCGTCACAACAACAACACTTCCTTCAACAGCCTTTCACGTGACTTCAATAACCAATCAGAAGCAAGAGCTTAGACTGAGATAAACGTGAGTGAATCAGAGAGGCAAATTCAACAGAATATCCTTACTGTATTAAATATGTAAACACATAAATATGTAAATAATTAACTGACTAAACATTGTAAATATACTTAGCAAATTAACTCAAATATAAATCATTTTAAATTCTAAGCATTACAACTTTCCAATATGAAATATGAACTCCACTTCTAAACCTTACATTAGCAAATATTTCCATGTGAAAGAAGTTTCTGTCTATATAAAAAATGCAAATAGAGGCTCAGAGCGATTTGTAGCTCAAATTAGCCCGTGATGCGGAGTGTGGGCAAAACACTCAGAATCATGTATTTCTTGAGTCAGGTAGGCCTACATCTTTTACTCTTTATCTCTGAGCATTCGATGTTATTGTATTGATTATCTTTGAACTGATTATGAAATTGGCATGATATATTTACCTGACTTAATAAATTGTTACATTTAATTTTTTTTTCTGACTTGCTCTGAAATTGTTGTTTTCCCAAGTAGATTAAACAGATTCGTATGTTACCGCAAGTCTGCGTCAGATTAGTGACGACTAATATTTGGCACTAATTCAAGTGTACTTGGTTTGCAAAGACAAGAAGTGAATTTCCTTTTAGAACAGCAAAAATGCTGCTTGATCAATCTAAATTTATCTTACCTCTGTTTAATTTAATGTTAGATAATGGAGTCAGATAAACGCAAATGGAATTAAAGGGTACCTATTATGGCATTTAAAATGTTCCTAATGTTGTTCTGGGAGTCCCCAACAACAGTTTTACATGCATGCAATGACAAAAAACACTTTTGTTGTCTTATAATATGCATTTATTTTTACCTGATTTGCTCAGCGATTCCCAAATGATTCGTTTGACGACTCATTTTTCAAACCCCGCCTTTGTGTGACGCTAATCTGCGGTGATTGGTCAGACGACCCAGTCAGTTATTTTTCCGCGTTAACCCAAAGCTTAAACATATTGATAAAGCACTGCAGTACTACAATACGCTCTATTCTTTATGACAACTCCAATAACGACAAACATTTCACATATTTCAAAAAACACTCACACACAGCTTGGAGACCTAAGCGCTGAGCGTAACTGACACACACACACACACACACACACACACACACACACACACACACACACACACACACACACACACACACACACACACACACACACACACACACACACAGCTTGGAGACCTAAGCTGCGTTGAGCATAACTGACACACACACACACACACACTTATTGAGCATGCTACAAAACCCATAAAAGCAACAATTATTAACAGTACTTACAGGTTGTGATTCGGAGGATGAAGCCGATCCAAATAAACTTGGTACTAAACGTTCCTTTAGTATCAACCGACTCGCGAATCCATGAAAGCATTTATGTTTGTAAAGGAATCCTCATTAAAATGACGCGAACACAGTTCAAGGTGGCTATACTTGTGTGGTATAGTTGTAAATATAAACTCTAGCCAGATTCTTCACATGCTCGTCCCTGGGCAGTGAAAAAAAAGTTAGCTTTTGATTCGCACTTCAGAACAGCGTCTCGTCGACATGTTGTTTTCACTGTTTTCTGGCGCGCGCAATGAGTGGGCGTGTCTTATTCAAATAGCTTGTACAAGTGACGTACGAAAGTTAGAGAAAATGCATCGTTCGTCTATCGATTCATATCAGTGACTCAAAGTCGACTCTTACTTTTGAGAGACAATAACTTTGTATATGGTGAACTTTCATATTTAAAACTTTGCAGGATGTTTTTGTTCACTGAGATCTATGTTACACACTACATGAAAGGTCATTTTCAAAATTCCATACCCTTTAAATTACTTTGCCACGCGGAAAGACAATAACGTGCAGATAGACTTCACCGTTGTATCGGATTGTGTGTTTTCGAATTAGACGGGCTTACACTATCTATCTATATATATATATATATATATAATATATATATATATATATATATATATATATATATATATATCTCTGCAACGTGATCTCGTGGGTATTCATAAGTATTTTACGTAAAGTGTGGTTCTACCACAAGTACATTTACAAACGTACAATATTGATGTATTGACAGCACTAAAACATAAATTATTTGCGTATAAACAACTTTACAGACATAAAAAACCATTTGTATGAAGCCTTATGAATATTAAAATTGTGCCATTTAATACCCTGGTGAAAAAAATTTGCAAAGTATACTTAGAGCCAGACTAATTATCAGTATACTTCAAGTGTGTTACGCCCGTTTCACACATACTCCGTGTGCAGTGCGTATGTGGTGCGTGTTGCGGTGCGTATACGGTACAGGAGCAGCACACGCTATAGTGCTTTCACATATGCTGCGTTTGCAGTGCGTAACTGATCCGCGGCTGTACCACAAACACATAGGCCTACTCACTATTTTTATTTCTAATCCAGAAGATATGCAGCAACTTTTATTAAAAAAAATTTGTCAGCATTGCGATTCTCTTTGTACACATATACAAACTTGAATGGACGTATGCACGTTTAAACACAATTTAAACAACACAGGCCTAATAATTCCATGCATTAGTTCTATATTTGCTTAAGAAAGTGGTCAAATATTTAACCATGTAGGCTACTTATATTAAAATCGTAAACATTTTAAATTAAAACTTAAAATTGACAAAAACAGCCGACTCTCATGCCTTTTCTTTTGCATTTAAATTTTAATACAATAAATCTTGTTTTATGTCACATGTCACAAAGAACGTGTTTTCCAAGTTTCACAAAGAACTTGTTTTCCACCTCCACGAATGAGTGTCGTTCATTATAATGTCCTTGTTGAGGTAAATTGTAGTTTTCCTTGCTTAAAACCCCGGTCTTATCAAGTAAAAAGATGAAAAGTAGTATTTAATTAAATACATTTATGGTGAGATTACTACATTTTATTGAATTAAATGCATTTATGGTGAAATTACTACATTTTCAGGTCAATCTGTGTTCATTTTGACCACGAACCGTGCGCTGTCACTTTAATTCTGCGCGTGCAGCACAGCAAAAATAGACTCGGTGCGGAAACGATCTCTGCACTGCTGTATACGCACCTCAACTGGAAAGGATCGACGGACTGCATCCGCGTGCAGTGTGAAAGCTCTAACCTGTTAACATGGGTATGGAAAAAAATACGCACCGCATACGCACTGCAAACGGAGTATGTGTGAAACGGGCGTTAATGAGTAGTTAACTTGAAGTGTGCTATTTTGAAACAACTAATTTTGTACTAAGTGTATTTTAGTTGTAATTAAATTGTAGTAAAGCATAACTTTAATTGTATTTAGTGTACTTCTGTGTACTAAATTGGAATAACTTCAAGTATACTTAGTATACTTGGTAACGCTTCCTTTAGTCCAGTTACCTATGTACATACTCAGTACTTATTTTAGTAATTACAATTACTGGGTAATAACTACTAACCCTGAACCTACCCCTAAACCTACCCCTAACCCATGTACTACTTACCTTATATTAGCCAGTACTTTCTAGGGAAGTAAACTGTAAGTACTGTACTGTAAAAGGAAACGTTACTGTATACTTTAAGTATATGCCTGTGTAGGGAGTCATTACATGGTTGATTAGTGATATTAAAGTGTACTTTATTTGTGTTACAAGTACATTACAAATTCATTACGAGTGAATTTGTTACAATGTCTTCAAGATGGAAGATCTTTAAGAAAAAAAAATTAATATGACTAAAGTTATTACATTTTTGCAGAAGAGTTTGTCTATAACTCTGTAAACCAAAATGTGCAACGCAGGTTGTGCACACAACTGTGCAGGAAGTGATGAGTCTGACAGTTTAACCGACACCTACACCTGAGAATTGATAAGAAGTGAATTTCGTCAGACAAGCAAACAACCAAAAATACCACAAAGACTGTTAGTTCCCCTCAAACAACATCAACATAAGTAAAAGTGTTTGTCAAATACCAAAATCAGGATTTGAGAACAGGAACCTGATTTAAAAAAAAATAAAAAAGAAGAAGAAAAAAGTTTTTTTTTTTTTTTTTTTTAAACAGGAATCATTAAATCCTCTATTATGTCTTCTGGGTCCGGTTTTTCAAAAGGTTTAATCCGGATAATATTGATCCGGATTATAATCCTTTTTTTTTGCGATCCGTGATCACGTAATCCAGCTTACTTGTGAGCCAGTTTTTCAAAGCAACATCGGATTGGATCAATCTGATCCGTGTAGGAACTTTTCAGGATCACCAAATCTGGATAACCAGTGCTCAACCAGGATAGGTGATGGGAAGTTCGGATCATTTTACTGACTCGGATCTTTGAGTCTCGTTCAGCAAAATGAACGAATCTTTTTTCGAGTCATTTCGTTCATTTCGTTCATTTCAGCATAATATAATTAAAATGGCATGTTAAATATACCAACACATCTAGTACTTACGAAAATGTTGATTACATTTGTAAAAATAAACAATAGGGTAATGCAGCCAAAGCCAAATTATAGGAAACCTAAATGTTTTATTAATTGATTAGTTGTTGGGTTATTGTATAGGGTATTGCAGTCTGATTCTGTTAGTTCACCTCATCTCCTGATCCGAGACGTCCTTTCCTTTGCAACTTCATAATTATATCAGGTTAGTTCTCCTCTCGTGTCTCGAGACGTTAGTTGTCGACTCGTCAGTGTCTGACTCTGATCTGTCTGCTGGGCCGACCGTGCCGTGTGTGATACAGCAGGACCGGAAAGAGAAATGATTAGTTCATCTTTCGAGTCTCGGGTTCGGCCGGGTCCGAGTCCTTCGTTCTTCCTGTCAGTCCCATAGAGCCGATGCTGTCACTCCCGGAAAGAGAAATGATTAGTTCATCTTTCGAGTCTTCGGGTTTGAGTCCTTCGTTCTTTTGTCACGTGACCGCTGGTATCTGGTATTAGATTCGTATTGACTGCGTCTGAATGTATAAGCCTATTGTTTTATATTTAGGAATATACATTTCTAAATATGTGCAATAAACATTATCTGAAAAATAAAAGTTCCATCTTATTATTTTCCCTGTCCGTCTCTTTTCTAAATGTTTAGAACTTGTGCATCTGTGGTGTGTTTTATTATATATTATACATGAATTAACTACTATTATAACTACGTGCTTGTTTGTAAAAAGGTTGTTAGTAGGCTATTCAATACGGTGACAAGTCGCGTGACAAAAGAACGAAGGACTCAAACCCGAGACTCGAAAGATGAACTAATCATTTCTCTTTCCGGGACTGACAGGAAGAACGAAGGACTCGGACCCGGCCGAACCCGAGACTCGAGACTCGAAAGATGAACTAATCATTTCTCTTTCCGGGACTGACAGCATAGCCTCTATGGGACTGACAGGAAGAACGAAGGACTCGGAGCCGTCCCGAACCCGAAGACTCGAGAGATGAACTAATCATTTCTCTTTCCGGGACTGACAGCATAGCCTCTATGGGACTGACAGGAAGAACGAAGGACTCGGAGCCGTCCCGAACCCGAAGACTCGAAAGATGAACTAATCATTTCTCTTTCCGGGACTGACAGCATAGCCTCTATGGGACTGACAGGAAGAACGAAGGACTCGGAGCCGTCCCGAACCCGAAGACTCGAGAGATGAACTAATCATTTCTCTTTCCAGTACAAATTCAGAACCCATATGTTGCGCAATGCGCATGCGCGGTCAAAACAAAATGAACGAATCACTCTCTGAGACAACTCGGTAGTCCCGAGTCATATTAAAGATTCGTTCAAAATGAACGAATCGTTCATGAACGACACATCACTAATAGGAAATCACAATGTAGAACTATAGATTTGTAAAGAGCAACAAGTAGAATAGCCAGTGTGGGGTCAATATTCGTTTATTATTATTTGAAATGAAAACACACACATTTAAAAAAAACTAAAAACAAGAAAAACCCCACCCCATCCTCTTCCAGCAGTCCGCTCACCTGAGACCTACAACACAAACACTGTACATTGAGGATATTTAAGGATATTTAAGTTTCAAATATAGATGTATTGAATTAAAAAAAACTAAGAGGAAAAGTTACTTGGTGTTACTTTAATGTCAAATACTCCACAATTATTTCAGACTTCCTCATCTGATGTTGAGAGACCAGCTTGTCTGAGCGTAGCCTTTAGGAGGCGGATCTCAAGTCTGGCCTTGGTTTGCTGCAGTTTGGTCAGAGTTGTTCCTCTGCCAGACGAAGCTGTGCTTCTGCCCTTTCAGTCTCTTTTTTGCAGAAGTGCCTTGTAATCATCATCTTTGTTTGATGAAGGGCGCTTTAAGCCTTTCCTCTGAGATCCTGTGGCAACTACCACTGGCTCAACCAATGAGGATCCAGCTTCTTCCTCAGGAACAGGGCTGATATTCAATATAAATACGCTCTCTGGATCAGCCTAAGGAGGAACTGGCAGATTCTACTCCTCCTCAATCCAAGGCTCGCCATCCCCTACAACACCTTGAATACCATGGAGAGCTTGCGACTTCTCACCTCCAATGATGTCGAGGACCACATCTGTGTAATCTCCCCTCTTAAATGACTTGTTGCCTGTTTGTGGGTTTTTGACTTGAGCATGGTCCTTTGTTGCCCTGGCCTTAAAGGGTACCTATTATGGCATTTAAAATGTTCCTAATAATGTTCTGGGAGTCCCCAACAACAGTTTTACATGCATGCAATGACAAAAAACACTTTTGTTGTCTTATAATATGCATTTATTTTTACCTGATTTGCTCACCGACTCCCTAATGATTCGTTTGACGACTCATTTGTCCAAACCCCTCCTTTGCGTGACGCTAATCGGCGGTGATTGGTCAGATGACGCAGTCAGTTATATTTTGCGTTAGCCCAAAGCTTAAACATATTGATAAAGCACTGCAGTACTACAATACGCTTCACATAATTTCACATATTTCAAAAAACAAAAAAAATGACATTGGAGACCTAGAAGCTGCTGAGCGTAACTCTCACTCTCTCACACACACACACGCACGCACGCACACACACATAAAAGCAACAATTATTAATAGTAGCTACTTACAGGTTGTGATTCGGTGGAGGAAGCTGATCCAAATAAACTCATTAAAATAACGCGAACACAGCTCAAGGTGGCTATACTTGTGTGGTATAGTTGTAAATATAAACTCTAGCCACTGAGTCTTCACATGCTTGTCCCTGGGCAGTGAAAAAAAAAAGTTTGCTTTTGATTCGCACTTCAGAACAGAGTCTCGTCGACATGATGTTGTCAGGTTTCTCTGTCTGCTCGGCGCGCGCACTGAGTGGGCGTGTCGAATTCAAATAACTTGTACAAGTGACGTACGAAAGTGCATCGTTCGTCTATCGATTCATATCAGCGACTCAGAGTCGACTCTTACTTTTGAGAGACAATAACTTTGTATACGGTGAACTTTCATATTTAAAACTTTGCAGGATGTTTTTGTTCACTTAGATCTATGTTACACACTACATGAAAGGTAATTTTCAAAATTCCATGATAGGTACCCTTTAAGATTCTTCCACCGCAATTTGATTTGGTCTGTGGTCGTCCTCTGGTCAGAGCCTATGGCATTCAAATTTTCTGTGATTAAAATCCAAATATCATTTTTCTTTTTGTTGGTATCCTTAGCAGAATTAACACTTCCCACTATTATTCCATAATGACACCGAACACCCTCAAGTAGTGCATTGGTTTCAGCAGCAGTGAAGTTACAGCTTCTTGAGTCCATGGTTCCGTTGCTTTACTATAATGAACATTGTTCATCAATTATAGGCCTTGGGTCCAATTGCCTCAATTGAACACAAGCCAAAACTAATCAGTTGTAATAGGTGTGTTTGAAAAGACCAACTACACAGCCATATAAATCAGCCTTTCTCAGAGGATTCACAGAGAGACAGTGAAATGGCAGGTGTTGTCCACCGCCACCACCACTTTGCCAGGAGAGGATACCGTCAAAGGGTGTATGTTGAACGTACCAAGCCACTGGAGCAATACACCACTAAGGAGCTGTATGTCTGGTTTCGCTTTGGAAAGGCTGATATAGAGTACCTTGTGAACCTACTCAGGCCAAAACTTCAACACAGAACCCAAAGGAGTCACGGTCTGTCTGTGGAAGACCAGTGCCCGGTTGCATAAAGCACCTTAAGTGTAATTTTCCCTTAAGGTCGCCCTTATGTTTCCCTTAAACCTAAGGGTGTTGCAGAAAAATACCCTTAAGTGTTACTTAACGTTTTTTTTAAGTGAAACGTCATAAACACTTAGAATTTCCCTTAAATGCTGTTTTTTCACTTAAGTAATTGTTAAGTGTTGCATAAAACCCCTTAACGGTAATTTCCCTAAGTATAACTTAAGGTTTGGAAATCGTAACCTTAAGAGTAACGCGGACAAAAATAAGACTACATGGCTGAATTTATGGAACCAGCTGAAGATCATAGGGAATATTGAGAACCCTTTGGACCAATTTAGCTATGAAAAATTGTTGCAAGAATACCGATTTTGATCGACGCGCAATATTTGACATCGCTATCAAACTAGACGGCTGTCTGTCTGTCATTACACGTGACTCGCATGTACAGTAGACTATGACAACGTTAAGTCAGTGCGCGCACGGAGAGTGTGTGGCCGACCCGTGCAGAAAAAAATTCACAGGAGAACGAGCTGATTCTGTGTTTTAAAAGGAATCATGACAGAAAAAACAGGTATGCTATGGAAATATACTCAGCTGTATTTCGAGACACAGAGCCAGAAGTGCTTTCACAAAACCTAAACAAATGCCGAAGCATGAGACGGTGAACAACACAACCTGCCGCCACTTTCGGAGCTAACGCGGCGTTGCGTGATAGCGTCACTGGACTGACACGTGATATTCCGACATGTTAGTGTTTTGCGTATCTATGGCAACAACAGACTTTTATAACGTGAATCCAGGATCGCTGTCGTGAAACACTTAAATGTTTCCCTTACCTAAGAGAACCGTTTAAGAGATTATATGCAACACCCTTAAGTTATTCTCTTAGGTAAGGGGAAATCGCCCCTTAGGTATCATACTTAAGGGAAAAACTTAAGGTGCTTTATGCAACCGGGCACAGATCCTCATTTCTCTCTGATTTTATGCATGTGGGACTTTCTATCAAGTTGTTGGTGACTATATGGGAGTGGTGAAATCAGCTGTGTGTGATGTGGTGAGAGATGTGTCAATCGCACTGGCCAGCCTGGTCAATGTATTTGTTTCTTTTCCAAAGGACAACCAGATTGGAGATACTATTGGAGCAATCGACTGCACACATGTGCATATACAAGCACCTCGTGAGAATGAATGGGAGTTTATAAACAGAAAGGGGAGACACAGCATCAATGTCCAACTTGTGTGTGATGCTGACCTCATCATCACCAACTGCGTTGTCAAGTGGCCTGGGTCTGTCCATGATGCACGCATCCTGAGGGAGAGCGCTCTATATAGAGACCTCCAATACAACCGACCGGATGGCATAATATTAGGAGACAGTGCTTACCCACTCCTACCATGGCTGATGACTCCTTTTCTAACAGCAAATACACAGGCACAGGCACGCTTCAACACTGCTCATTGCAGAGCAAAATGTGCAATTGAGCGTATAAATGGAGTTCAGGGTATCTGCACACTTTTTTAAGTCAAATTTAAGGCTTTTTAAGACCTTTTTAAGACCCGAAGAAATCCAAATTAATACCTTACATTAGGGGTGCGCAATATTGACAAAAATATGTCTCGATGTTTTCAAAGTTTTGTTGACAATAATTAGATGATATTTTACTGATGGTGTTTTTGTAATGGCACCATGGCTGGTTCAGGCCTGTTGTTGACAGCTGACTCAGGAAGATATTCATATTTTTCATATTCTATGCAGTGGTCAGTTCATAGCAGTGACAGAAATTAACATTTTTTATTAACAGGCAATACTTGCAACCTTAAATTGATTTTCAGGGGCATTTTCACCTATATATGGACTTTTTTTTTTTACTTAGAGGTATGCATCTCCTTTTATGTCAAATTCTAACATTCAAATTAAATTATATTAGAATAATAACACAATACCACTATTACCAGTTAAATTAAATCATTAAATCAAAATCCATCTTTGCAGTGCAGAGGAGACAGAGAAGCAGCATCAGAAGTGGCATTAATATTTTACACTCCATTTACAATTGCATAAAATAAATAAAGCTATGAGAGTTTTTTTTATTCAATATTTAAAGCAGCACCGGGTAACTTTTCAACCTTAATAATATATTTCCAAGTCTCTTGTGATGGTACATCGACTTACAATAGGTTGAATGACACGTCTGCCATAGCCTGACGGGGTCTGTAGCGTTTTTAATCGTACTTTTAAACTTTGGGTTTCGGGTAGTAACCGGCGAACAAAGAGAACTACAAAATTTGACTGCTTTACGGCATATACGTCACTTCCACCACCACCCCCACTTCCTTAAAATCGGACGTGCGAGCCAAATGTTATAGTCATGGCCGAAGCAGCACAGAAAAACAAGAAAGCAAAGGTCGGAGCAAAGCAAAAGAGAAAGTGATCGCGTTAAAGGCAGAACAAGGATCAAAATTGGGCCAGCGTTTTCTCGCTGGCGTGAGCTGAAGGAGGAGGAGGGGTGCCTGACCGATGCGGGCTGTCATGCTTTTGTACTAGTAAGTAAGTATATTGCTTGCATACTAGCTAGGGTGACCTGACCAGACGTCCCGTTTTTCCCGGGACAGTCCCGTATTTCAACTCTAATTTTAGTATCCCGACTTATTAAATTGAATACGCGCAGGACAGAGAGGGAGAGAGAGCGAGAGACCTTGCGTGTGTGTGCTAGAGTACGCATTAATTACACGTGCGCACGACAGAGAGAAGGAGAGCGCGAGAGACCTTGCGTGTGTGTGCTAGAGTTGCCTACGCAATACACACGCGCGCGCATTATTGATATAATAATATAGCTTGATATTATAATATTGACGATATATGGTTATTATCTAGCACCCAAACATTGCATTGAAGTATAGATTCAGTAAAACGGTAACCAGGCTAGACTAGCCTACTATAATGACGCTGGCTTGTAAACGTGAGCATCGCGATCATTTGTCGTTAGAAAAAAAAAAAAAAAACATGAAATTATATTCATATGACATGCTGAAATATATGCCACTGTACCTGGGATGAAGACATTTCACACGCGACGCAAGCTAGCAGAACACCTGCATGTGACCTCCTCCTACAGTGTTCACGGCTATCATGTCAACAAATGCATGTGCATGACGGTTTACGACAGTAAGTAGAGGACAATACTGTTTCCCAACAGTAGGGGGGGACCCCGAGAGCAAAAGTTAAATTTTACCTGGTGTTACTTTAAATATGAACTGATTTCTAATTAAAACATTTTAATTAGAGTACTTTAAATGTGAAAGTAAAACCGCCAGTACGTGGTGGCAAGTCACTAGCTGCGTCCCAATGTGCATACTACACCCTAAATAGTATTTAAAATTACTAATGTCACATACTATTTAGGATAGATAGTATGCACATTGGGACGCAGCTACTGTCTTTCATTCATCAACCGATTTGTTCAGACGGCTGATTCATTCAGGAAAAGTGATTGTTCATTGAATCGTTAAAATAATTAGTTCAAAACGCGAATTTCAGTCAAACAAAATCATCTGTTGCATTGAGACTCTGATACGGTTTCATTTTGAAATTCTCGTCAGCGAAATAAAAGGAAAACAAATAATATTGACAATATTGTTTATAAAATGTAACTCACAATGTTCATTTCTGTTATATAAAATAAATATCATATTTTCTATTGTGCACGGGAAAACGTACTCGGTTACTAACGTAACCTCGGTTCTCTCTAGAGAGGGAACGAGTACTGCGTAATATCTTACGCTATGGGGAAAACTCTTTTCCACGAGATATTGAAGCCAAAAATTATCCTTAATTTTTTATTAATGTAAAACGCTTTGCGGCAGCAAGCAGACATAGGCGAGACAGCTCGCGCGCCTATTGGCTGCCCTGCGGCAACAGCAGCAGCCTATCGAGAGTGGCTCTGCGTGACGTCACGACGAATGGGGGCCTTTCGCGCCCATATAGTCACGTCCCGCCAGAAAGGGCGTGGTCTCGCCCTATAACCAGGCTCGATAGCTGCTCTTACGTTGGTTTTCATCGCCGAAGCGAACCAGAGCGTATTCCAAGCACGGCAAGATACGCAGTACTCGTTCCCTCTCTAGAGAGAACCGAGGTTACGTTAGTAACCGAGTACGTTCTCTTACGAGAGTATCTCTCGTACTGCGTAATATCTTACGCTATGGGGAACACAATGCAACACGCCGTGCTGGTAGGGATCCAACACCAAAGTCCCAGGGGCCGAAGCCCGGGGCGCATATAGTGCATAATCACCATACACTCACAGAGAGTGAGGGAAGAGAGGCTAGAAGCATCATTCCCTGTAAATAGCATCCGAAAGGAGCTAATCATGTGACAAATAGACCATACCGTCAGGGTGAACATTCAGCCTGAACTGGGTGGCCACAAGTGTGTCAACATTTTAATGAGCTGCTGTACCGGTCAGTGAGCAATACGCAGGTCAAACTCAGTATCCGAGCCGCACAGCGGGCAGATAGCACTGAATTTTATACCGCCAAAAGCTTAGCTTGTAAGGCGGGAACCTCCAAGTTATAGTATTTTATAAATGTAGACGGCGAGGCCCAGCCCGCGGCCATACAAATATCTTGCAGGGTAACCCCGCTAGACCATGCCCACGAGGAGGCCATGCCTCTTGTGGAGTGCGCTCTAACACCCAAAGGGCACAGTAGGCCCTTAGAAGTGTAAGCCAGCGCTATGGCACCGACTATCCATCTGGATAGGCTCTGTTTCGAAGCGGCAAGTCCCTTAGCACGGCCGCCAAACGAAACGAAAAGCTGCTCAGTCTGTCTGAAACCAGACGAGCGGGACACATAAGCCCTTAGTGCCCTGACAGGGCAAAGGAGACTCGCGTCCTTCTCCTCATTGAGAACCGGAAGGGCAGACAGGGAAATCACCTGGGCCCTGAACGGTGTGTTGAGGGATTTCGGCACATAGCCGTGCTTCGGTTTGAGTATGACCTTTGAGTCATTAGGTCTAAACTCCATGCATGACGCGCTTACTGAGAGCGCTTGCAAGTCCCCTACGCGCTTCACTGAAGCGAGAGCCATAAGAAACGCTGTCTTGAAAGACAAGTGTTTCATGTCTGACGACTGGATTGGCTCGAATGGGGCACCTTTCATGGCCTCCAAGACCGTGGAAAGGTCCCATGTCGGGACTGAAGGGGGCCTGGGAGGGTTTAGCCTCCGAGCTCCTCTAAGGAAACGCACGACTAAGTCGCTCTTTCCTAGTGACTGGCCAGACACCGGTTTTGCAAACGTTGCTATGGCCGCCACGTATACTTTGAGCGTGGAAGGGGACCTGCCCTTATCCAGTAGCTCCTGAAGGAAGGAAAGCACTTCCGTAACCCCGCAGTCTACAGGTGAAAAGCCCTGCGCTTGACACCAAGCAGAGAACACAGACCACTTCGAGGAGTAGAGCCGTCTGGTAGACGGGGCTCTAGCCTGCGCGATCGTGTTTAACACTCCCTCTGGGAGGTCAGCGGGTACCCGTTGATGGCCCATGCGTGCAGGGACCACAAATCCGGGCGAGGATGCCAAATCGAGCCTTCCGCCTGAGAGAGGAGGTCTCTCCTCAACGGTAAAGGCCATGGGGCAGCGCTGGTCAGCTGCATCAGGACAGGGAACCACGACTGGTTTGTCCAGAGCGGAGCTATGAGTAGCACTGGGCATCCCTCCCTCCTGATTCGCTCCAACACCTGAGGCAGGAGTGAGACAGGGGGAAAAGCATATAGGGGGCGGCGGGGCCGAACATGGGCCAGCGCGTCCCGGCTTTTCGAGAAGAATCTCGGGCAGTGAGCGTTTTCTTGGGACGCGAACAGGTCCACCTGCGCTTTGCCAAACGTTTCCCACAGCAGCTGGATCGTCTGCGTGTGCAGAGACCATTCTCCTGCTGGGACGTTATTTCTGGACAGCCTGTCTGGCCCCACATTTAGGTGACCAGGCACATGCGCCGCTCTCAGCGAGAGCAGGTTGTGCTGAGCCCAGACCAGGAGGCGTTCCGTCAGCCTGTAAAGGTTTCGGGACCTGACGCCGCCCTGGCGATTTATGTACGCCACCACTGACATGTTGTCCGACCGGACCAATACGTGGTGGCCTATTATCTGGGGACAGAAGCGCCTTAGCGCTTTGTCGACTGCTATTAATTCCAAGCAGTTTATGTGAAGGAGCTTCTCCCGCGCTGACCATAGGCCAGCTAGCGGTCTGCCCTCGAGCAGCGCTCCCCACCCCGAAGTGGAGGTGTCCGTAGACACCACCTTCACACTCGAGGGGATCCCCAGACTCACACCTGACTGATACCAGTCGGTTGCTTTCCATGGTTTCAGAGCCGAAATGCACTGAAGGTCGACCCTGAGGCGAAATAGACCTGCGGTCCACGCCCTGGGGGGAACTCGTGCTTTTAGCCATAGCTGCAGTGGGTGCATGCGGAGCAGGCCCAACTGGAGTACGGAGGCTGCTGTGGCCATCAGACCCAGCATTTTCTGAAACCTTCTGAGCGGGACTATAGAGCCGTGGCGGAAGGATCTCGCGACGTGCTGAATATTCAATCCGCGCTCCGGTGACAGGCGTGCTGTCATGGATAGCGAGTCTAACACTGTTCCCAGAAAGGAAATTCTCCGACTGGGGAGCAGTGAGCTTTTCGCCCAATTGACTGTAAGGCCCAGCTCCTCGAGGTGCTCGAGTAATGCGGCCCTGTGTTCTATGAGCTCCGTTCGTGAACGAGCTAGAATCAGCCAATCGTCCAAGTAGTTCAAAACTCGCATGCCCCGAAGTCTCAGGGGGGCGAGGGCCGCGTCCATGCACTACGTGAACGTACGGGGTGCTATGGACAGGCCGAACGGCAGGACTGTGTATTGATATGCCTGGCCCTCGAAGGCGAATCTCAAGAATCGCCTGTGATGGGACGCTATTTGTATTTGAAAATAGGCGTCTTTCAGATCTATTGACATGAACCAGTCTCCTTGGCGCACTTGCGCGAGGATTTCCTGGTCGTAAGCATTCTGAACTGGCGCTTCACGAGCGTTCTGTTCAGCAGTTGCAGATCTAGAATGGGTCTGAGCCCACCATCTTTTTTCGGTACCAGAAAATATCTGCTGTATAAGCCCCCTTCGCCCTGAGATAGAGGTTCTATAGCCCCTTTTCTCAGTAGTTTCGCTATCTCGGCTCGAAGTAGATGGAACACTTCGCTTTACACCGTAGTTTCGACTCGCGCCGTATAATGGCGGGGGCGTCGAGCGAACTGTAGCGAACAGCCTCTCGTTATAGTGTTCAACACCCATTCTGATACCCCGGGAAGCCTTGACCACGCATCTGCGTGAATAGCTAGGGGTAGAATGAAATCTGGGCTCTGGCCGCGGCAGGACGGCGGCTCGAGAGCCCCTGTGTACTGGGAACACAACACCGTGTTTACAGCGTTCGAGGCGGGGGGCGCGCTGATCACAGCGGGCAGCCTGGCCGCGCTCAGCTTCTCTATGGCGGGACGCGCAGAGAAAGCGAGCGGGGCGAATCCTGTGGGATTCGGCGCGTGTGAGGGAATGTGGGCACATTTACTAAATGCGGGCACATTTACTACACTGAGAATACTGTCAGCTCGCGCCGACTAAATCACTGCTGTGTTTACAGCGTGCGAGGCGCGCGCTGATCACAGCTGGCAGCCTGGCCGCGCTCAGCTTCTCTGTGACGGGTTGTGCAGAGAAAACGAGCGGGGGCGAATCCCGTGAGATTCGGAGTGTCTGTGAGAAATGCGGGCGCGAGACAGCGGGCACATTTTCTGCACGGAGAACACTCGGCTCGCGCCGACTGAATCAACGCTGTGTTCACAGCGTGCGAGGTGCGCGCTAATCACAGCGGGCAGCCTGGCCGCGCTCAGCTTCTCTGTGACGGGTTGTGCATAGAAAGCGAGCGGGGGTGAATCCCGTGGGATTCGGCGTGTCAGTGAGGAAATGCGGGACAGCGGGCACATTTACTGCACTGAGAACACTGTCGGCTCGCGCCGACTAAATGTGTGTTAGTTTCGTTTTTACAGAAACCAAGGGACACGCATAGTGTAGTGTAAGCGGGCATGTATGGGCGCGTTCACTACATTTTCTGCACAACCAACATGAGTTGGTTTTATTTGTGCTAGCCCTGCACCGTGGCGGGCTGTGTCTGGGTGTGGAATGGGCACTGGGACGTGGGCATTCTTACAACACTCATAACACCATCGGCCGTGGCCGGAACACCAGAAAATGCACTCTTTATTGGATTTATCTGGGTAGCCATAGAAACGGCTTTTGTGCGCAGGCAAGCGGGCTGAGACACCGGCTGCTTCACTGCGAAATACACTGGGACAGTCACAACGCATGGAACTGAACGAGCGAGAAGTTTTGGTGGAAATCCGGCCGCAGCGGGATCTGAACACCGTCACTTTCCTAGAGAGACTAGGAAGGCCTTGAGACCTCGGGCTTTACCTCAATCCTCGGCCGGGGCCCGCGCTGAGGGGGGCGGCGTCCAGCAGAGCGAGAGCGCGGTGTTTGATCTCGGGCCTGGCGGCGCTGCTAGTTAGCCGAAACGACGGCCTTTGTGCGCAGGCAAGCGGGCTGTGGAACTAGCTTGCTCACTGCGAAATACACTGGAACAGTCACATTGCTTGGAACTGAACGAGCGAGAAGTTTTGGTGTAAATCCGGCCGCAGCGGGAACTGAACACCGTCGCTTTCCTAGAGAGACTAGGAAGGCCTTGAGACCTCGGGCTTTATCTCAATCCTCGGCCGGGGCCCGCGCTGAGGGGGGCGGCGTCCAGCAGAGCGAGAACGTCGAGGAACACGGAGCGCTCGGCTTCCGTCATCTCGGATAGCGTTAACCACAAATGTCTCTCACCATTCAGGGGGAAAGGCGCGGGTCTCGACTGTGACGGAGCTTCGTCTTTCCCGAGAAAGCGTCCGTCCAGCCTATTGCGCGTTAGTTGCGCGAGCGCCTTTCAGTCGAGGCCGATGTAATCCACGGCTTGAGAGAGCGGACGCATCGGCTCAGTTTCAATGCCGTCTCCGGTAAGTTCGTCGAGCTCAAGTGCGGACGCGGCGGCGGACGGCGGCCGCTGTCCGTCTGGGAGCGACTCGAGCGAAGCCGGCGAAGCTGGCGGGCGAACCGGCGAGCTTTGGCGGGCTGGAAATAGCTCGGGCGCGCGCTGGGCGCGGCGCTTCTTGCGGCGCGGCATCACGGCGGGCTGGGATGCGGGCTCGGAGAACGAAGCTAGGCGAGTCCGCAGAGTCACCATAGGCAAGCGTTCACAATGATGGCATCGGCCGTCAGCGAGCGCGATGTCCGCGTGATCCTCACCCAGGCAGGACACGCAGATGACATGTCGGTCCTCGTCGCTGAGTGGGGCTCGGCAAGAACCGCAGGAAGGCATCTTTAAAAAGACGCCGCTCTTTTAGAGGGGGTGGGAAAAAAGCAGATATGCAAGCACACACACACACTCTATGCAGAGGAAAGGATATAACGCCGGAAAGCACAGCAGGTACGGCGGCTGAAGGCGGCGAGGCCAGCGACTCCAGGCTCAATGGCACGTCCCGCTGAAGGCTACAGGTCGACGGCGCGGCTTCTCACTCTGGATCCAGCGATGCGTGAGGCTTCGCTGAAGAGATGAAAATCAACGTAAGAGCAGCTATCGAGCCTGGTTATAGGGCGAGACCACGCCCTTTCTGGCGGGACGTGACTATATGGGCGCGAAAGGCCCCCATTCGTCGTGACGTCACGCAGAGCCACTCTCGATAGGCTGCTGCTGTTGCCGCAGGGCAGCCAATAGGCGCGCGAGCTGTCTCGCCTATGTCTGCTTGCTGCCGCAAAGCGTTTTACATTAATAAAAAATTAAGGATAATTTTTGGCTTCAATATCTCGTGGAAAAGAGTTTTCCCCATAGCGTAAGATACTACGCAGTACGAGAGATACTCTCGTAAGAGAACAGCCCTCTTGCCGATGTAATATTGTATTTGTTTGATAATAACATAATATAGGCTACAAAAACTCACAGGACAAAGGCTATAACTGCACTGACACATCACGCAGTGAAAGCAAGCATGAGAGACAAATGCGATGTCAGCTCGCAGTGCGCCGCGCCCGCGTACATAGTTAAAAGTAAAACAATGATTACAATATCATAATAGACAATACACCGTGACCTCGCACACCACTACGCACATAAAGAATGAACTTACAATTGAACTGACATTTACCAACTTGCTTCTCCTCCTCTCCTACTGTTTTGCGCGCAGGAGACAGACGCAATGCTGCCTGCCACGAATGTGACGCGAAATGTCAGGTGAACGAGGAAATCCACAAAGCATAATAAATAAAAAAGTACGCTAATTAGATCGTTTTAATTTGAAAACATTCAGATGTGTCCAAGTCAAATTGCCATCGAAAATTTAAGACCTTTCATAAGTAAGAATAAGACTTTTTAAGACTTTTTATGGCCTTAAATTTTTAAAAAATTTAATTTAAGACTTTTTAAGGATCCTCGGACACCCTGGGAGTTCTTAAGAGGCACTTTGCATGCCTTAACTACCTGAGAGCGGAACCACAGAAAGCATGCAACATAACCCTTGCCTGTATTGTCCTGCACAACATGGCTACTAAGCGCCAATAGAGAGCCTAAGTCCCTCCCCTTCCGGTCGACCGCCATGGGACCTTAATTCGGAAAAATATTGTATGGTAGTCAATGGCGAGAGACAACAAATATTTTGATCTCGTTTGAATTGTGCCATGAATTGCACATATGATGTTTGTCAATTTAAAATATACATTTTAATGTCAAGAAAGTCGCCGTTTGATGTAAAACTGTTGAGGTATAAGACTGAGAAGATACGTAATTACAAAGACTACAAACCCATAAGGCGCACATTTTCTCTCAATGAATGAAGCTAACTTTACTGAAGCTAACGTCTGTCATTTTTTCTATATTCTTACGTTATAATCGTAACGTTACGCCGTCATGCATGTGTGTTGTGTTCCAGACTGCACACATACGAGCAATGGATCTTGCTCGTGGTTTCCCTTCCCGGGAGATGTAGTTCATTGAGCGATTTTCACATAAAACAAATGTTACTCTTCTGTTTTATGACAAACTGCGACTTTCTTGACTTTCATAATTATCTTTTAAATTGACAAACATCATATGTGTAGTTCAGGGCACAGTTCAGACGGAATAAAAAGATAAGTTGTCTCTCGCCATTGACTACCATACATATTTTTTCCGAAATAAGGTCCCATGAGCCGGAAGCGGAGGGGCGGGACTTAGGCTCTCTATGGCGTAACTATCGGTAAGCAGGGTACGCGGTTGCTTATGGGCCCGGACCAATCGGGCCCGCGTGACTGGAAGATATTGATTGACAGCCGGGCCCCCCTATCGTATTTACTACTTTTAGTTTGATCGCATTTTACTTCATCACGATTTTATTTTAAATAAATAATGACAACAACATATTTTTTACTGATCATTAAATACATGTGTGAAACGAACAATCATGGATTTTGGTGTAATTTGTTTTGAGCTGGGACGGGAATCCCCGGGTCGGCTGTTTAACGTTACACCTGCGCGCCACTTCATGCATTTTCTCAGATCGGATAGCTACTGATTTATCAAAACGATTCCATTTACAGCTGGTCACATAAATGTGTTTTTGCAAAACAGATATAAATCCGATCTTAAATTCCCGCGCTATATGCAGATTTAATAGAGTTCACGTCACCGAAAGCAGCATTGTATTGATCATCAGCTAAAATTTCAAAATCAAAGACCGCAATTAGAGAGATTGGCTACAGCACTGGTAAGATCATTCCGTTTTAATGAAGATGATTGTGTGTTAAGCGTCTGCGACTTACTTTTACTTTGATTTGCGATAGTTTGCACGTTGGCTTGATGATGATGCTCATCTGCGGTGATGCGTGTTGCAGTTGTGCGCGCCGTCATATCTGACTATAACATGACATATAGCCTATCCGGTTGTTAAGTCGTGACGCAAGCGCTCTCCGATAATACTGTTTCCGGGTCCAAAGGCCGGGTCCTCTCTACCTACCTACCGCTTTCGCCGGAGTTTTAACGTGTTCCCGTGTTGTTTAAATAGATCGGAGTTAAAAAAAAACAAGTGACATTTAACTGTCATCTACCGCTTTCCCTGTGACGAGAAATATAAGAGAAAATGGCGGCAGTTGATTAGGTAAGTTACAAATCTAAAACAAATGAAGAAACTTTGGCACCAGTGGGTGCTATCCCTTAATCCCTAGTAACACCCACTGGCACTGAAGCAAAAAAAGCCCTTTAAGAAAAGGGTTTATGTAGTCTAGGATCTGAAAGATGAGCGGAGCGCTTGGGCCCGGAAGAGGCTAAACGTCACGCGTGACGTCAGACTTAACAACCGAATAACACGCTCTCACACGTTTATTTTTTTTTTGCCATTTTTAGAGGAGTTAAATTTACACATGTGGTTTGAACAACCAGATGCATTTATACTTGTCCAGTTTCGTCTGGAATGCGGCCCAGATCTCCTCCTGAAGTGGTTTGAGCGATCGGATTCAAATCCGTCTCGAATGTATTTCGAAGGGCTTGCATTTACACCTGGTCTTTTCACGATCGGATAGCTATACGGTCACAGAAAAAGCATGAAGTGGCCAGGTGTAAACAGTTCCTTGCGTATTGCATGAAAAAGCCTACTCGTGGACATTGCGTCATCACGTGTAGTAGGGGGGCCCGCCTTGATAATCCTGCATAAGGGCCCGGTGTTGGCTCGTTACGCCACTGCTAAGCGCAATGTCCCTCTCTGTGTTGACAATGATGCACCTGAGCCCCTTGGAGACCCTAACCAACCTCCTGCATTCTGCCAGAACGAGCAAACAGGACGTGCAACAAGGGACGCAATAGTTAGACACTATTTCTGATTTGGATTTGTTTTGGATTTCAAAAATCAGTGATTGCCATTCTTTGCATTTGTTTTAGTTATTCTTTAATCAATGCATGCATCACTAATAAATATTCTAAAAACCAAAATATGTTCGATTGTGATGAATATATATATATATATATATCAATTAGTGACAGAATAAAATGTATTGTTTTTGGTAAATTTTGACAGCTGTTTAGGGGATTATTTTATGAGGCCAAATTCTTTCTACTTTGCTGTAGGCCTATACTGAAAGGCTGAATAAGTTAAAGCCTCACTGTAGCCTGACGGATGAACAAATAAAATTAAATCCTTATGAATATATAAGATATCTTGTAAGATACTGCATGATCCAAATATAGTATTATTTGATCAATTTTTAAAGTTTTCATTACATTTTGGGCATGAAATCCACGCTGAATCCACCCTTCTGGGCCCGGTTTTTCAAAAGTAATCCACTAGGATTTTGGATAACGGATTGGATCAAATCTTGAAAATGGGTTTTTCAAAAGAAAAAACGGATTACATAATCGGATTAGATCACGTAATCCAATCTTGGTTTTGATCCGGATCAAACCTTTAGTTTGGGTTTTTCAGAACTTTTGTAGGATTTGGATCACTTTGATCCAAAAAATCTGGATTAAACTGATCCCAACAGAAGGGTGGATTCAGCGTGGATTTCATGCCCAAAATGTAATGAAAACTTTAAAAATGAATCAAATAATACTATATTTGGATCATGCAGTATCTTACAAGATATTCTATTTATTCATAAGGTTTTAATTTATTTGCTCCTCCATCAGGCTACAGTGATTAGGTAGGCTTTAACGTATTCAGCCTTTCAGTATAGGCCTACAGCAAAGTAGAAAGAGTTTGGCCTCATAAAATAATCCCCCAAACAGCTGTCAAAATTTACCAAAAACGATACATTTTATTCTGTCACTAATATATATATATATATATATATTCATTCATCACAATCGAAAATATTTTTGTTTTTAGAATATTTATTAGTGATGCATGCAATGATTACAGAATAACCAAAAAAAAAATGCAAAGAATGGCAATCACTGATTTTTGAAATCCAAAACAAATCCAAATCAGAAATAGTGTCTAACTATTGCGTCCCTTGTTGCACGTCCTGTTTGCTCATTCTGGCAGAATGCAAATTTCTACATTGTGATTTCCTATCCTGTTTGAGCACTGGTTATCCAGATTTGGTGATCCTGAAAAGTTCCTATCCGGATCAGATTGATCCAATCCGATGTTGCTTTGAAAAACTGGCTCAAAAGTAAGATGGATTACGTGATCACGGATCGCAAAAAAAAGGATTACTAAATCCGGATCAATTTTATCAGGATTAAACCTTTTGAAAAACCGGGCCAAGAGATCAGTTTAATCCAGGTTTTTTGGATCAAAGTGATCCAAATCCTACAAAAAAGTTCTGAAAACCCCAAACTAAAGGTTTGATCCGGATCAAAACCAAGATTGGATTACGTGATCTAATCCGATTATGTAATCCGTTTTTTTTTCTTTTGAAAAACCCATTTTCAAGATTTGATCCAATCCGTTATCCAAAATCCTAGTGGATTACTTTTGAAAAATCGGGCCCTGGTATTTCATTTTCCTGAACTCATGAAGCTACATGTTGATTCTACCAGGTGACGTCTGCAGTCAAACTAGAAAAGTTAGTCAACAGTTGACAAAAATGTGTGTGACTCCTCCCCTTACAGTACAACACAACCCAGCTACCAGTAACCAGAAGAGGGACTTCAGATTCACCTGACTACACACCAGAGACAGATGTACAGATCTTTCTTATTGCAGGAAAAAAAAACAATCCAAGACAAACATGGATCCCAAAAAGTCTCCAATGGAAGTAGGGCAGCCTTTACTTTTACTTCAGCAGGATCCTCCAGAATACTCCATTGGATTCCCTCCCTCTGAGGGTTATCCCAGCACTTCAGGTCAACCTGTGCAGCATTATGGAGCTCCGGCAGCATCTGGCCAGTACACACAAGGGCCATATCCGGGGCAGACTGTGGTCACTGTGCAGCCTCCAGCTAATGTGTCCTTCACTCCACTGACTAATCCAGAGTCAGATTACCTGTGTTATTCCATCTTTACCCTGCTGTGCTGCTGCTTACCTCTGGGATCCGCTGCTCTGGTTTACTCCATGACTGTAAGTATTGGTTCCTACACCTGTCTCACCTCGCTTAGCACATTTACAAATGATAGGCCTACTCTTCAAAATAAATAAATAAATAATTTAATTTAACCTTTATTTTTAAAATAATATAGGGCATAAATATTGTTTTGAAATTGTTTATAGAGCTCCATTAAAATCACTTTATATTAAGAGCTAAACAAGACTTCACGGTTCATGTCAGTATAAAGGAATCAACGTGGAACTGAAACAACAATAGAGCGTCAAAATAATGAGGTCATAGTTGTACTAGAATATTTACCAAGGTTCATATTTTAGAGTTTAAATATGTAAAGAATTACTTAAATCTTCAGAAAGTCTTTATTTACAGCCTGCAATTTTAATGATTAGGCCTATTTACCATCATGGATCAAGATTGAATTTAAATCAAAAAGAGTTTGCTATTCGAATCAACATTGATATTGTGACGTTGTTTGAACCTCTGTTTAAAATTTCAGCATTGTATTTTTAGCATGTTGCTAACCTTTTTACATCTAGGTCTATTTATAGCATTAAATGCTGTTTTGTGAATTCCAGTAACTTTCGTTTTTAAAGAAAGGGTGTGGCGCGCTAAAATTAAGTTGACACAGGGGGGGTTTCGCAGTGATGCCATTAAAAAATCATTTTTTCTCCCCAAAGAACCTTTTAGTGAAAAGTTCTTAAAATATTTTTTTTTCTTAGTTTGAAGAACATTTTAAAAATGAAAAGAAACTTTTTCACTACAAAAAACCTTGGATGTTAAAGGTTCTTCATGGTACCATTGGTGTCGATAAAGAACCCTTATTTTTAGGAGTGCATCGTCAAAAACAACTTTGTGAAACTTCCGTTTAGAATAAGGTAGGTCCTTATGCAGTAGGCCCTTTCTCTCTTTTGAGTAAAAAACATAACAAATAATAAACTATGGATTACAGAAGTTTAAACAGAAGACATCTATAGCTATCACACTGCTATTGCTTCTTTACTCTAATACTTTAGGCCTGTATTCACCTTATTCTAAACATAAGAGCCATTTTAATTTAGAATGTTCAAGCCTTTATGTGTTAATTATATTCAGTTATGCTATTTTAGCTATGCAAAAATATTTTATTATGGTGATTGACGTTGTAAACAGGTATTTCTTTCCATATTATTTTTATTTATTAACGTAGCCTTCTAAAAAGCACAATAGTTAGTAGCACAAACAGTTTTACCGTTTACCGCAATTTAAGTCAGTCACACAGAAGAGAAGCGCCATGTTTAGCTGCGGTTAATGAAAAGCAAGCCTCTATACACAAGTTTTTGAGCCTTTCCGCTCTACATCCTAAACTCCTCCCGTCTATGCAATCCACTTCCGTTCTGGCGGGCTGGGTTTGTTTTGCTAGCTAGCTCCGTTGTGCCGACAAAGCACTGATATCGCAGTGATAAAGGACAAAACAATTACAACATGAAGAAAAGTGGTTCGGGAACGAGGGTTTCGGTAGTTGGTTGCAAACACTCGAGAAAGCACCTGAACGAGTGGTTAGATAGAGAGTGCTACGACCACAATCCAGCTACGAAGAGGCTGAATGTCCATGCGCTCCATTGTTTACATTTTTCGCAAGCCTGATACCAACTCTTGCCTTGTGTCCCTGTCTACCAACACCCAGCCATGATGTTCATTAAATATATAAACACAACAAATACTGCATGCATTGTATTTTTTTAATATTAGGCTATATTACGAAAATTTTCATAGTGATGTAATTGTGTGGGCTGCTTTTGTATTTTACTTTTTAATACCTGTAACCTAGGATTAAATACGCAATATTTCTTATTTCTACTGACAGAAAACACTAGTTTATTCATAAACAATTCAAATGTTTAATCATGTTGTGACACTTCTCTTCTCTCGAACATATAATGCTGCCAGAGCGCCAACAAGCTTCCCCGTACTTTTTAACAAGCGTCCTCGACAGGGCGGCCAGAGCTTTGGCGGCGGTGTGAACGTACAGTAAGGAACATAAGGCATAGCTTTCATGATCGTAGTTCAGTGCAATAATTAAATCAAATGTCAAATGAAATTACATCAAACTTTATTTTCAATCAAACAGTACATGCACACTAATATATAGCACAGCATAAATAATGTAAATTGTGCATTATGTAAACAACGGACATCTTGGCATGACTTAAATAAGCCTAGGCTCTACATTTGCTTTCAGATAATCAAAACGATCATGTTTGTATGACATGACACAACCGACTTTGTTGCTGTGCAGAAGATATTGATGTGCCTCGGAGGCTTTCAGATTGTCCATTGCTTTTCTATTGCCATGCAAATCTTGCAGTACGTTATGCTGGGCCACGTCGTCATGTTATCCTCCCAGTTCTGCACTGAATTCGGGTGGGGGAGAGTAACGCCATCGCCATCTCCAGTCAGAGTAGTAGAACCGTGTTCCCAAGCTAAGCATCTTAATCGCTGTGTTTACACCGGCAGACGCTGTGCAAACCACTTCCGGCGGAAATGAAGTGCATATGTGTAGAGTAATAGCGGCGCCCGCGATTTGGCACGTAAACTTATATACCCTTTTACTTTTAAACGTATAGACCCTTTTACTATTTGTACACAATGATGACGTGGCAACATATGCGCGCGCATATCGGCAACGGAAGTATGGCGAGAATCAGCCCATATAAAGTGGGCGCTGCAGACGCGAGCATTTTTTTTATTATATCCTCACTCCAATCAACACGTTTAATCGCCTGCAGCCACGGGCGCCGCCGGTTCTTCTGAAACGGCCGTGATCCTGTCGGAATCCTATAAAACTTAAGCCCCTTGGTGGAATATCGATTAGTGCAACCGTAAACACAACAACCAGACATTTTGATACTGGGAAACTGTTTTGATAAACTTTCGGAGTTGCTAACACGTTAGAGCCAGTGGGAAACAACACCACTTCCGTTGCCAAAATGCGCGCGCAACTCTTTGATCACGTGGGCTGTAAAAGGGTCTATAGCCTACACAGAAAATATTGCTTCTGTGATGAAAAATTCACAATAAAGTGAATAAAGTAGGCTACGTGCTCTAAAATAGTATAAAGTTTTATTTAAATTTAAGGTGTGTTGGAAATTGGCTGTGGCTGGATGTAACCGATCGGTGCGAGTTGTCGCGTGCAGGAGTGGAGGAACTGAAAAAGGAGACGTGAAGTGAAGTGACTGTTCACGTGGTGTTTGCATACTTTACCACAGCTAAAGTGAAATAAATACAATATTTGTCAAATACACAGACGTTTTTAGATTCGTTTCCATTTAATACGTTATGTAGACTACTGCTTAATACAGCGTCTGATTGCAATAATAAGTTCAACATAAGCCTATCCATGTAAATAGTATATACCAAAAAAAAAATCTATTTTACTCGTTTTATTTTAATAAAAAGGACACAATATCTATCACGACTACATGGAAAAATTAGAATTTACTGTAATAAAAATGTTGATTTGTGAGCATTAGTGGAACTGAAGGTGTTCGATGATCACACGTGATCGTTGACGTGGTGAATTCAGCCAATCGTGAAACAGCGGTGTCGTCATCAGAGCTTGTGCAGCATCTCTGGACAAGCTGCACTGGCTGAGTCCTCCCGCTGCTCTCAATCACTTTTGCGTACTTTGATTCCATATGACATATTCATCTTGGTTTCCTTAAAGCTGCAGGCCGTAGTTTTTCCTCTTTGTCGCCATTTCTGTTCGAAATCTGCAATTGCAGTTATTCGCAGAATTATCAACTTTACGTGGGTTGTGCCTCGGCACGGCACAGCGCGGATGAATCCAGTGTTTTGAGGAAAATGTGCGGTGGTCATTCGAAATCACAGATTCTACTTTTTGGAAGTATGACCAACATAAGAATTTTCACCGTAAAATGTCATCTGAACAAGTAACATCCACTTTTGTTCTGACCAACTAAGGGAAAAAATGCATTGCAGTAAATCACGCTGATTAAAACTAACTATCACTTATCATATCACATCAAACCGTGCAAATTATACTTTGTTCTCAAATTGTTAATGTTAACAACATCAGAATTGCGTGACAACAAATTTTAATGCCCTTCCGATATTTATCCCTGTTTTCGCATGGGCCCGGTTGCAGTCGCTTTTTTTCTGTAGCCACTCTGAAGTCCGAACGAAGTCTTTTGCATTTTACAATGGGTGAATCTCCAGTTGTCACTGATGATTGTCGTTTGAACCTTTCTGTATCCGCCATCAAATAAGTTTAATTATCAAGTGCTGTGAGAAAAGGCTATAAATCTCCACCTCCAACATCCTCACATGCAATATAGCCTACTAGCCGAGACTCCTTCTTTATGTGTACAGATGTGACGAAATGACGCGAAGACAAGTTTGAATTTCCATTTTGAAATCCACCAGTACCACTGGAATCAAAAACATTATTACAAGCTTACCATTTTGAATCGAGCTAAGGCAAGCAGATAGTTTTGAACAATGGCTGGTTAGGTACTTGCTCAAAAAGTATTTGGGATATTTTTAACCCAAAAAAGTCACAGACTGCAGCTTTAAAGGAACATGCAAGAATAGAATGCCAAACCAGTTAATCTAGTTGTAGTAGCCAAACTTTTAAAAACAGATTTATGGATAGCAAAAACTATTGTAAAACTGTAAATATAGCCTAATGCACCAATCACACCGACTACGTTTACATGCAGCCAATTTTCGGGTTATGGTCGGGATAAGGTCACTGTTCGGGTTTCTGAAACATTAGGAATAACCCGTTTACATGCGTGAGCAGAGAGAGTTTCTCCTGTATACTGGAATTGCAATATCCCGATGTAAACAGCGACGCACGGTTAGCGTCTGGACGTACGGACAACCTTACGACGCAATATGCGTCATTTCCGATTATTCATCCTGTATCCAAAGACAACAACAACAGCAGCACGCGGATAATGAATAGATCGGGACAGATAGCGATCGCCTTTGTTTGCGATTTGATGCTGGTAAAGTTACTGACTTCGCTCCAAAAGTATGCTGGGCTGCGTCTCGCCATGTTTACTTCCGGTATACTGCACGCGGGTTTTTGTATGCGCCGAGAAGTTTCTCTACTCAAAATACCAATATTACTTGCGAATAGAACATGCGCAGAACACAAATCACTATGGGGATATCCCGATACGCGTTTACATGACCAAAAATTCGGGTTAGAAAAGGGGTACCCCAGGTATAAAATCCCGGTTTTTAAAATCTGGGATATGAGCATATTCGGGTTTTTGCCAGTGTTTACATGGCCGTTCGCGACCGGGTTATTGCTAATAACCCGGTTTTTAACGGGTTATTGGCTGCATGTAAACGCAGCCACTGATGTTTAAAAACTCTATATTTTGTCTAAAACAACTGATGTTTTGTGATTTTTTTTTTTTTTCATTTTTTACAGCTACTATAAATCAAATATATAATAGTATATGTTATTTCTCATTTTCTTCTTAGTTTTTATGCATGTCATTTAAGAAAGGATTTATACCAATATTTGTAATATTATTGTAATTTAATTTTACAGACTCGGGATGCTAACATGTTTGGACACCAACCAATAGCAAGCAGAAATTCCAGAATGGCTCGCATACTTAACCATGTCAGTGTTGCTGTTGGCCTCTTCTTCTGGTTGATCACTGTCATCTATATCATTAAAATGGTTATCGCAATTACAAACATGAGCAATGACTATGACAATAAATATAAAACATATTATAGACCATAAGTGTAAGAAATATCATGGTAGGACACCAGAAAGCTATAGATGGTGAGGGAACATTAAACACATTTTTTTTCAATACACAGGCATTTGGTGGTCTGCTTTTAAATGTTAGTGTTGCTCAGGTTATTGGAATGAGAGCTGTAAGACTCCAAATGTGTAAGGAGCTCAAATAGTGCCAGTGAGAAATGATTCGTATATTTCATTCAACTCATCTGCCTTATTATTATTACATAATTAAAACACATGCTTTTTTGTATTTTTAAAATAATGAAACGTTTGACTGTACATGTATCAATTAAAACATTTATTTTTCTTCTTATCTTCATGTTATATCATAATACTTTGGTAATCAAAATAAATGTATTTAACATTATGAGTGGGTTTTATTTTATCAAACTTTTAAAAACTATCTGAAAGCACAAAGACAATTGGCTGTTTTCCATACTTACATTTTCTAATGTTTGGTCATAAGTCATGTGATTTTCACGTTAACAACACAAGCCTCGAATCACAGCTTCATTTAGCACGCCCTTTTTTTCTCGACACAAGCTCCAAAGCCTTGGTTCAAATGTCACATCACTAGTTACTGGACCTTGCTTCAAGCCGCCTGCCCCGACCATTGCTTGTTATCTGGTTTGTCTCTGCATTTTCTTCATTGCCCTGATTGCTGTTGTTGATTCCCGCCTGTACTCTAATAAAAGCTGCAAGTGGATTCCCTTGAGTCTAGTGCCTCCTTACACTTGCATTCCACTGGAGTAGAATTAAGACCATTAAGAGAATCCAACACATGTCTGAGATGACTGATTATCTTCATTAAGAATGTCTTTAAAGGAGAACTCCGGCGCAAAATGAACCTTTGGTCTAATTACACATTAGTACATAGTCAACCGTTCCCTGAGATTTGTTTTCATTATTATCGAATGTAAAGAGTTTTATCTCTAAAAACTGTTTAGCTTATAACGCTAGTATATGGGGCATAGAGTAATGAAGATAGAAATCGCTAGTTAAAGGGTACCTATCATGGAATTTTGAAAATTAACTTTCATGTAGTGTGTAACATAGATCTAAGTGAACGAAAACATCCTGCAAAGTTTTAAATATGAAAGTTCACCGTATACAGAGTTATTATCTCTCAAAAGTAAGAGTCGACTCTGAGTCGTTGATATGAATCGATAGACGAACGATGCACTTTCGTACGTCACTTGTACAAGTTATTTGAATAAGCAACATGACATCATGACTTTTGCGTAAACATACACGCCACTTTCAAGTCAAGTGGCGTGTTATTTATACGCATTTTGAGCTATCCGCGTGTATGCGTGTATATCTACGCCGTTATGTCCGAGTGATTCCGCGTGTACACGCCGTTAAAAATACGACCGAAATAAAGCCAGATTTTGATATACATTCTGGGGAGCGATATTTTTCTTACTAGGATGGTAAGGAAAGACTCATAAATGGTATTAACCAGTGACGGGTAGGTTTAGGGACGGGGTTGGAGTAGGTCATATATTTATATATACAGTAATGTAACGTTAAGTCAACGGCGTTCATAAACACGCTGAAAAGCGATTATGCGTGTTGATAGCACGCCAAAAATGGAAATACGAATTGGCGTGTCATACATACGCAGTTTCATGAGATCAGTCTGGAATAAGATACGCCCACTCATTGCATTAGGAGGCACCAGGGAAAACATCATGTCGACGAGACGCTGCTGTGTTTTGAAGTGCGAAGCAAAAGCAAACTTATTTCATCTGCCCAGTGAGGAGCATTTGAAGACAGTGGCTACAGTTCATAAACTATACCACAGAAGTATTATAGCCCGAACTCGTTCTGTGTTCGCGTCATTTTGAAGATGATTGCTTCACAAACCTAAATGCTATAAAGTATGAATTTGCGAGCCGGCTGATACTGAAGGAGGGAGGTTCAGTACCGAGTTTATTTGGATCAGCTTCCTTCTCCGAATCACAATCTGTGAGTAGGCTGTTGCTTTTATGTTTGTATCATGTTCTATAATGATTTTGTGTGTTGTGTACGCACTGGCACAGTGCAGCTTCTAGCAGCTAACTTAGGTCTTCAAAGTCAATTGTATTGAAATATGTGAAGTGTTTGTCGTTGTTAATGGAGTTGTCACAGGGCTCTCGAGTGTCACGCATCACGCATTGAGCGTGACAGTCACTCATTTCGGTCTTTTGTCACGCTCTCCGGCCACACAATGTATTTCTCACGCTGATAAACTATTTGTAATATATTTAATATGCCGCAGTGCCCAAAACTCACTCACTGTGGAACCGGCAGGATTCAAGCGCGTCTCCTCCAGTGTTGCCAGGTCTGTATGCCTGCACTGTTTCCGCGGGTTGTTTGTGTAGTGCACGCTGGTTGACGCGATTGTTTTATCCACTGGAACATGATTGTTATTGAGGAAACACCCGGGAACGCTATTTGAATATTTTTGGCCGTGATTGGGTTAGTTTGATGAGCAATTGGGCTGGTTTTGTTGTGCAGACCTGGCAACCCTGGTCTCCTCTGGTGTTGTTCGTCTGGTGTTGTTAGCCAATCAGAAAATAGCACTGTTGTATCTGGGTAAGATCTAGCGCAACAACCAATGACACCCCGTCGGCTGGGTGTCTAACATATCACCACAGATTAGCGTCACGCAAAGGCGGGGTTTGGATTAATGACTCGCTAAACGATTCATATGGGAGTCGGTGAGCAAATCAGGTAAAAATAAATGCATATTATAAGACAACAAAAGTGTTTTTTGTCATTGCATGCTTGTAAAACTGTTGTTGGGGACTCCCAGAACAATATTAGGAACATTTTAAATGCCATAATAGGTACCCTTTAATACCACTGACAAGGCTCAAAATAGCCCAACATTAACACGGTAGCATAATCCCTACATACAAACCGAAGCATTCAGAACGTTGTAAGTGTACAGACGGTTTAATAAGAAGATTAATAAGAACTAAAGCTGAATTGGACAGGGTGCAGGCCAAAGGTCTTCGGCTGTGAAGTGGAGCTTTCCGAACATCACCTATCACCTACCAAACCGTTCTTGTCTGTCAGTCATATAATGCAGGTCTATGGGGTCCACCTCAAAGAGCATGCACAGAGAAGTCCAAATTAAACATGATTTAATGACTCGTAAATGTAAGTACACATTGATGGCCTAAGACACGAAACGAGCGGTTTGTGTAAGAAAACGGACAGTATTTATATCATTTTTACCTCTTGTAACCACAGACTGAAGCGCCCGCGCCCTCAGATCACTTGGACGTGGCTGTGGTTACAAGAGGTAAAAACGATATAAATACTGTTCGTTTTCTCACACAAACCGTTCGTTTCATGTCTTAGGCCATCAATGTGTACTTACATTTATAAGTCATTAAATCATGTTTAATTTGGACTTCTCTGTGCATGCTCTTTGAGGTGGACCCCATAGACCTGACAGACAAGAACGGTTTGACCTAAAAATATCAAAATTGAAACTACTGCGGAAACAAAGACACCTACATTTTGGATGCCCTTGAGGTAAGCTAAAACATACCACACGCTACAACATGCGAATGTATTGAATATGGTCGCATTGTGGAAAGTAGTTTTGGATGGAGTAGCAATAAAGAGGCAGATGACATGGAAATCAATACTATACCATGCAGCAGAACTGTTAACATGCATGAGCACAACTCCAACTTGTTTTTTTTTTGCTAACCTGTAGTTAATCTAGAGGCTAAAAATATAGTCAAGATGGGATTGTATCAAAGTGTACAGCAGTACCTAGAAGTAATGTATGATGACACAGTACTTACAAATATTTACAGATGCATCCAAAGAAAAACGGGGGTGGCTGTATACATTCCTAAATGTAAAGTTACAATACAAAAAAGAACCTCAAACCACCTCTCAATCTTCTCTACAGAGATGATGGCCATCATAATGGCACTACAGTGGGTAGAAGAAGTGAAGCATATAAATCTGTTATTTGTTGGGACTCTATGTCTTCCCTAACTAGCATCATCCAGACTGGGAAATCTGCATTCAGACAGGATCTATGAAGTTCATCAGATGATCAGGATAGCTCAGCAGAAGATAATATTACAGATCACTTGGGTTCCAGCGCACACAGGTATTGAGGGGAATGAGATGGCAGACGAATTGGCAAAAGAAGCACTTAGAAATAAACAAGTAGAAATACAGGTTCCACTCAGCAAATCAGAATTTAAAACAATACTTAACGATGGTATTCATAAACTCTGGCAAGATAAATGGGATAAGGGGGGGAAAGATAGGCATTACAGTTTTCAACAGAATGTAACAGTTAAAAAGATGAGCTCATTCTCAGGAAGGAACAGGAAGAAACCTGGTTCACCAGGCTAAGGTTAGGACATACAGGACTGAACAGCAGCCTAAATATAATAGGGAAACAAGAGACAGGAATGTGCCCATATTGTACGGAAACAGAAACCGTGAAGCATGAACGTCTGACATGTAGGCAGTATCTTGAAGAGAGAGAGATACTTAAGAGGGTAACAAATAACTCTGTTACTTTAAGCAACCTGTTGAGTCTACCTGGAACACAATCAAAGCAGTGATAGAGTTTCTAAAAGAAACACAACTAGCAAGAAGACTTTCGTTTTTTTGTGTGTGTGTGTGTTTTTTTTTCATGTCCCAATGTGATCACACCTCAGTCCAGTAGATGGCGGTAATGTACAAAGATTGCACGCTGCCAATAAAATTCACTGAAGAAGAAGACATCAAAGCACACATTGGGATAGCAGGAAATGAAACCACTGATAAATTAGGGAAAAAAAAGAAAGAAAAATATTTTTTGTGGATATAACCACTTGGGAAAAGTGACCTAAAATCAGTGATTAAAAAGAAAGTAGAAAATAAATGCCAACAAAGGTTGGAAAATTGTAGCACAGGGAGATGGTATTATAATATTGCAACATTTTATAAGTAGGAAAAGAACAGTGTTATGGAAGGTACAGAAAGGAAGAAGTAATGATATCTAGATTAAGATTAGGACACACATGATTAAATTCAACATTTGCAATAATGGGGAAGCAGGAAAATGGTATGTGTTATGAATGTGATGTTTTAGAAACAGTAGAGCATGTATTTTTAACATGTAACAAATATGAAATTTCTGAATGTTATCATTCTTAATTTTTATTCTGTACTTTGTTGTGCTTGTCTCAATTCTGCTGTTTGCTGCTCTTTCTATATAATATTATTTTACTGTTCTGTATTCCTGTTACTCTAACCTACTTCTATTGTTTGTCATTATTGTCTACCATATTGGTGTTATCCCTTTATTGTTGCATGTGCATTGTAAAGTTTCCTTGAGCTCTGGAAAGGCACTATAAATAAAACATTATTATTATTATTATTAACTTGTAACAAAAAACATTGATCACAGACATTATGAATGATTCACTACTCAACTGATTCTAGTGAAAATGGTGTATATGCTTGACATACAGCTCTTAAAAAGTAAATTGCTCTATCACATTAAGTTCACTTAAACAATTCCATAACTAAAAAAAGAGATGCAGTTGACTACTAAACAGGCCTGTTAAAACTTCAGCTGGTCAGACAAATATGTAAGCATTTTAAACAATACAAGTTGCTTAAACAATACAAGGTAGTTATGTTGCACATTCTTGCAACAAAACGGTCATGCTTCACTGATAAAAGTAGGCCAATGTATACATGTGGTCTTTGGTCAAGTTTTTTGGCTTCCTGTATGACTTTCAGTTCTAGCCCTCTGATGGTCTTCAAAAAAAAGTCACACTCGTGGTCTTTGGGGTCTATTGGACCCCAGACAATAAGATTTAATTTTGTAACAAAACAATATATATTTTTTTAACAAATATAATTTTACTCTGTTTATTAATGTTTTTACTCAACATTTGTGCAGTTTTTGGAGGATTTATGATTTTTTTTAAATTTCTATAAATAAATAAATAAATATTTTTTAAATAGGATTTTTACAAAAAAACTGCATTTTATGTTAAATAAACTTTATAAAAGACCCAGATTTCTAACTTTCACTCCAGGGGATACCATGGATAATTTTACAAGGTTTAATGTAAGATTTTTGCCCATTTTTTGGAAAATACAGGTTAAAATTTATAAAATAATGTAATAAATCACTTTAACCACTAGATGGCTATAGGGCTCCACTAGGCCTATATACATTTGAATTACTGAAAGATATAATTTTTCTAAAGTTAAATTCAGTTGGATTCATATCTAAATATTATAAAATCACAATTATAACAAAAATAAAATACTTTTTGTCAAAGTTTAGCATTTTTTTGTACTGAAAAAAACAACAGTTTTTCAATAATGTTACATTATGATTAGAATCAAACCTGAACAACATGTTTCAAAGAGAAATGTTGGAGTCTTAAGATTTGATCATTTATTTAAACTGAACAGCAATAACAAATTAGCAAATAAAGCAGTAAAAATAAAATATTTGTAAAATAAAATAATAAAAAGAAAATAGTTTGGAACAATAGAACAATAGTTGGTCTCATTTCTTTTTTTTTTTTTTATAGCCTTACAAATGTATTCCTTTTTGTGTGTGTGCACATTTTCAATGTGTCTTAGTGTTACCAATTTATTTTTGCGGTGGTTCTGCATTTTAGATTATTTTATTTTACAAATGATAAGAGAACAGTTTTTATAGTTTGTATGTATTCCTGTATATTGTATTCCTCTATATGTGTGTGTTTGTGTGTGTGTGCGCGTGTGTGAGAATGATAATTTTGGATTGTGGATGTTTTTTGCATTGTTGGAAGTGTGCCACTTTATTTCTGTCATTTCTGTCTGTGTTCTGCGTTATTTCTGATTTTGATGATGAATTTTGTCTATTTTGAGTCAATAATAAATCAAGAATAAATAATTATTTATTTATTAATTTATAGATATTTAAAAGATATCATGAATCCTCCAAAAACTGCACAAATGTTGAGTAAAAACATTAATAAACAGAGTAAAAATATATTTGTAAAAAAAAAAAACTATTGTTCTGTTACAAAATTTAATTTAATTTTTTGGGGTCCAATGGACCCCAAAGACCACGAGTGTGACTATTTTTGTCACGCCTACATAAAAACAGATAACATTCCATTTTAATTTTTTTTTTGTAGATCTAGAAAGTGTTGAGAGCCGTAGGAAGTTTCATACCATTTGGAAAAAGAGAACATTTTTTTTAATTCAAGCAAAAGTCATTTGGGGTCCAGTGGACCCAAAGACCATCTGAGGGCTAGAGAAAATGTGTCATTGGAGACCCCCTCCACAGCAATACATTTTTTTATATATTATATTTATTATATTAGTTATTTTTACTGTTGTAGTCCAATATAAAAAAAAAATCTATTTATATTTTTTTTTTTCTAAAAAACTATTTTTTTCTATCGCTAACCATTTCTGAATACATAGTGAGGGGGGGGGGGGGGGGGGGGGGGGGGGGGGGTTCGTAGATGTATATTGATATTAACTCAGATGGCTGCGAAACACAGCAGTCGCCCAGAACTGAATGAGATGGATTCTTAATTGGAGATGCACTCAGCAGAATGTACACTGTAAAAAGAAAAGGTGCCTGGAAAAGGTGCCCGGCGGAACCGTCTGTAGATCCTCTAGGAACCCTTTAAAAAGGGAGATGGTCCTCACTGCAGAACATGAAATCCACGGGGAGGAGTCGGATCTAGATCCGACTCCTCCCACCTTACATACCTAAACCTACCCAGCTCCACCCCTTATCCCTAAACCCACCCCTAAACCTACCCAGCTCCACCCCTTATCCCTAAACCCACCCCTAAACCTACCCAACCCCACCCCTTAATCTGGATCCGACTCCGCCCCCCGGATCTCGTGTACTGCAATGAGGTGCTACTGGAGAAAGGTGGCGGTTCTCTGAGGAACCACCCAGGTTTCCTGAGGAACTCTTATATAAGGCACTGTGTGGAACCGCTTTGGGTGCCTCCAGGAACCAATTTTTATTTATTTATTATTATTTCATGTTGTTACTATGGTTACCATTAACTTCTATTATAATAAACAAACTGAACCAAATACAAAAATAAGAATTGTTTATTACATATTTATTTATACATACCGGTATTACATACATATTCAACTCTGCAGCATATTTTGAATTTTTTAGAGAATTAGGCATATCTGAATTTAAAAGAGTGTCCTACCCACATACATTGGAGTAAATGGATAAAAATGGTCTCATTTTACAGAAAACACTCTAAATTTTAACACAGTGGTGGAATATTGCAAATATTTGATTGTATTTATTCACAATGTTTTGATAAACGCATATAAAATCTCATATTTTTATATATTTTTTAATTATTATTTTTTTTGAAAATCTGTCATTTTGGACCTGTTTTGTCTATGTCTCTTCGGAAGGTTTCTTTTGATTCCACTAGGTGCCAGTAAACAGGGGGGAAAAGAATTTTCTTGATAACTCCTCCTCAAAAAAAGTTATTGATATTTATCTGAAAGGAGTCACAAGTGTACTTTTACAGTCTCCATTTTTGATTACTAAAAGAATTGGGCATACCTGAATTTAAAATCGTGTCCTACCCACATACATTGGAGAAAATGGATGAAAATGGTCTCATTTTACAGAAAACACTCTACATTTTGACACAGTGGTGGAATATTGCATATATGTTATTGTATTTATTCACAATTTTATGATAAATGAGGATAATAAAATAAGATTTCGATTGATTTTTAAATCAAGCTTTATTTTTAATTAAATGAAGAGTCTGTAACTTAGGATCTGTTTGGTGTATTTCCCTTCAGAAAGGTTCTTTTGATTCCACGAGGTGTCTGTAAACAGGGGCAAAAAGAATTTTCTTGATAACTCATCCTCAAAAAAAGTTATTGAGATTTATCTGAAAGGAGTGACAAATATACATTTAAAGACTCCATTTTTGATTGTTAAAAGAATTGGGCATACCTGAATTTATAATGGTGTCCTACCCACATACATTGGAGTAAATGGATGAAAATGGTCTCATTTTACAAAAAACACTCTACAGTTTAACACAGTGGTGGAATATTGCATATATTGTATTGTATGCATTCACAATTTTATGATAAACAAGGATAAAAAGTCAGATTTTGATAGATTTTTAAATTAAGTTTTTAGTTGAGAGTCTGTAACTTATGATCGTTTTGGTGTATTTCCCTACAGAAAGTTTCTTTTGATTCCACTAGGTGTCTGTAAACAGGGGCAAAAATAATTTTTTTGATAACTTATTCTGAAAGTAAGTTATTGAGATTTATCTGAAAGGAGTCACTGGTGTCTCCAAGTGTACTTTTGAAGTCTCCATTTTTGATTGCTAAAAGTATTGGGCATACCTGGATTTAAAAGAGCGTCCTACGCACATACATTGGAGTAAATGGATGAAAATGGTCTCATTTTACAAAAAACACTCTAAAGTTTAACACAGTGGTGGAATATTGCATATATTTTATTGTATTTAGTCACAAGTTTATGATAAATAAGGATAAAAAGACAGATTTTGATTTTGGTTTTTAGTTGAGAGTCTGTAACTTAGGATCTGTTTGGTGTATTTCCCTTCAGAAAGTTTCTATTGATTCCACGAGGTGTCTGTAAACAAGGGAAAAAATAATTTTCTTGATAACTCCTACGCAAAAAAACTTATTGAGATTTATCTGAAAGGAGTCACTGGTGTCTTCATTTCTGGCTGCCACTCATCACCACTGTCCAGACTGCAAAACAAAACAAATTTCCACATTGTGATTCAGAAATGCATGCTAATATTACACACAAACACACAAAATAATTAACGTATGCACATAAAAGATACAAGATTATAATTTGCATATCCACATAAGACACACCAATACATGTGTGCAAAAATAAAGGAGCACAACTCATGCATCCACTGATTCAAATATGAATGTAACAAAACATGTAGAATGCATTTCACACGTATTATATATATATATATATATATATATATATATATATATATATATATATATATATATATATATATGCATCATGCCATAGTTCAAATAAGCTTGGGAGCATTTGCTTTTTGACACATGCACAAAAAGCTTAGCAAAAGCTCCCACGCATATTTGAACTATGGCATGAATATATGCATGGGTTGTGCTCGTTTATTATTACATGCATATATCTTTGGGTGTAAAATAAATCTCAAATATACATGCACAAACATGTACGCGACAAAAAAAAAAAAAAACCGCGTGCGTTAGCAAAACCCCCAAGCTAATTTGAATTAGAGCGTGCATGGATTGTGATATTTCTCGATGTCTTTTGCATGGATATTGTGTACAATTGTTGCATGCATTAGTTCATGAAATACACAAATACAACGTTTATAGGTTCAAAATGTGTACTTACTCAAATTCAGGATCCATGACGCAGCTTGTGATGAGAGTCAAAACTTTGCTGCAAGTTTCAGTGTCACTGTCTCGATCAAGCTCGCCCAAAACAGCCTCTACGCCGACAAAAATCTTTCTTGAAGCCAATGTCCAAAGACAAAACACTCCAGCCAGTTGCAAAAAGCACGCAATAACTAAAAAAAACACTTTCCAAACTATCAATCGATCTCAAACTAGACTCCTCTCTTCTGCGAGGGCGCGCGCAGCCGCTGGAATGTCAGGATGAAGCCCCGCCTTCTCAACTTTGTCATAGATTATCTCGGTCTCTGATTGGGCTAGAGGAGTGATCGACGTGTCTATGGGTCGCTGAGAGTCTCAGCTTTCTTGACGCATGACGCAATATTTGATGACGTCATCAAAAATCGCGGCTAACGAAGACAATCAAACCTTAGATTAATAAGAGTATTTGCTCTTATCCTGCATCGCACGTTTTGATCTGGACATCGGTGACATATTACAGTGTCATTTGGTCATGCATGCTCGAAGACATGTGAAAATGGTCTCATTTTGAAGAAAACAACCTAAGGAACGAGCTGATATAGCATTTGAGGCTAGTAGCTCCACACGGAGGAAGTGATCCGAACAGGAATATGACTCATGTGTTTGCTTGTTCAAAAAACTCGATTCTTTTTTCGTGATTCTTTGGATAATAATGTTACTTTAAAGTGTTGGATCGGTAAAATAAACTGCACAGTGATATTCTGGGGAGTGAGAGCTTTCATTTGATGTATGATTTGTCTATTTTTGGTGAGTTTGTGTGATATAAATATGAAATTTAATATTATAAATATGATTTTCTCAAGGGGGGGTCATTGCGGGGGGGTCGAATTTAGACCATATTATTTTTTTCTATGTAACATAAATACAAAAGTGATGGGATTGTCATGAAAGCTGAGGTTCTAAGCTTTCAAACAATACTATATATGTCTAGTTTTGTGCTGTAAAACTTAGAGATTTTTTAAAATGATTATGATTATGCATTATTGGACCCACGGGTGGGTCTGGGGGGTGGTGCAGAGTTCTGCAGGGCTGAAGTGGTTAATACATACACTTCATGCACTTGGGAAAAGAAGCTAGTAATAGATTAATATCAATGAATAGAATACACAAACAAATAGTATAATACATAATCAACATGAATAATCAACCATGTATATACAATAGGCTATACGTACAAGAAAAGACATCTCAACAAAATGCATGGAAACACATATGTTCCATGTAATAAATCAATGTAAAAAAAAAAAAAGTGCATCTTCACTAAAGTTGTGTAAAGCTTGATGAGTCTGATCTTACCGTATCCAAATCTCATTGTGCTGTAATATTCCTGAAAATTATGATCCTAACTTTTATCTCTATACCGAAATCTCAGATGGTTAGTTATTCAGCTTTGAATCATAAAATATTGAAGCCTGGGATGCCGTGAGACTGGAGACTGTAATGTACACTATGGCTTTTGAAAAGCTTAAATGTGTGACTTGAATCAACAGTGCTCATACATGGTTGAGTATTCTCACTAGAAACAAGATAGATAGTTAAGGTACGGAAAACATTTCTGTTGTTCTGTGAATTTTCAGCCATTTCAATTAGAATCCACACGATCAGCAATTTCACGTGTGGTCAAAAATGTCACTATGGGACCAAGTTGGTCAGTGAAATTCGCTGGATTTAACCAACAGAAAGCTGCTTGGAAGTGACTCCTGTGTGAGCTGTGCTCGTCGCTACACTGATGACAATGGTCAATGGACTTTTTTGCCTGTGAAATTCACAAATGTGTTTTGTTACAGCGAGGCCTTTACTCGGTGCAACATAAAATGCAATCAATAATAAAATCTTCACATGTGGACATGTGAGGTATTTAACGAGTTAGAAAAGTGAAAAGATGCAGCAGCTTCATTTTCCATTTGTTTTTTCTCTTTTCTGGTGGATGGTCCAGGCACTTCAATGATTTTCAGGTCTACAGGAGGATTTTTATTCTTGTTCAAACTTGTATTTCAGCTTACAGAGGTCTCTGCAAAGAACAAAAATTACTGTTAGTAATGTTATTAAAGTGATAGTTGTGAACTTAAAATAATTTCCTCAGCCCTGTGACATTACAAACCTGTTTGACTTTCTCTCTGTGGAACCCAAGCAGATCTCGGGCATAATGCAACCGCAGTCACCATTCGCTTTCACTGCATGAAACACAAGCAGAACAAAATTGTGTAAATCATTCATGAAATCATTCTTATGTACACTTGTCTAGTTCAATTCAATGCAACAATTTATGTAAAAATTGATATTCTGTTAAGCTCCAAAAATGTCCCAGAAAAGATCCTAAAAATATAAAAAAATAAAAAGCAATGTAGTCCACAACTCATGTGTTATGAGTTGTGTTGTAAGTCTTCTGAAGACATATAATAGCTTTTTTGTCAAAAAAGACTAAACTTGAATTATATCTCTGAAACTTGAAACTTGAATTATAACTCTGAAACAATAATTCAGAGTTCAAATGTCTTATATTCAAATGCAAATAATTAAGGTATAAGAAAAAATGCATAGCATTATTGGTGCCTAACCTGTAATTATAATTTTTCTGAGAAACATGAATGAGATTACTATGGAGATATTATTGTGTCTTTATTACATGCGAGAAAATAAATGATCTGAGAGAGAGAAAAAAGTTTGAGAGAAAAAGTTATCACACTGATAGCAAAAAAGCATTTCATGAGAGAAAAAAGAATATTTGAGAGAAAAAGATTTCATATCAATAACAAAAAAATAATATTTGAGACTAAAAAAAGTTTTGAGAAAGTATTTTCTCATAGAACATAAAAAAAATTATTTCTGAGAAAAAAAAAATCTCTCTCAAAATACTTTGAAAAAAAATCTTAAATATATTTTTTTGCTATCAGTGTGAAAACATTTTCTCTAAAAAAAAAAGTGTTTCTCTTAAACCGCTTTTCTTTGCTCTTGATGCAATTTTTTGCTCTCGTGTTAGGATTTTGCTTTCACTGTGAAAATTGTGTCATGGGCGGGGCCACGATCTTTTTTTCCTTTTGGTACGCTCCTATTGGCCAGTCGGGTGAGCATCGTCTTGTCTTTGGGAGTCGAACTGAATGAATCATTACACCATTGTTCGCGTCCCTTCGCGTTCGGTTCACAGATAGATGCCGCATCTGCCTAGTTGTTGAGCACGGACACTCCAATGTTTGGGTAAGTTGATGACACACACAACTCGATGGGTAACTGGCTGAGCAAGTTCAGCATCACTGAAGATATAAACAACATTAAAAGATAGCACTCATGCAACCTAGCATTATGGCTAATTAATAATTAGCTTTACTAGCGATTAGCAAGCTAATAATATTCATGAATATGAGTGCTATTTTTAATGTTTAATCTTCAGTGATGCTGAAATTGCTCAGCCAGCTAACATCCAGTTGTGTGTGTCATCATCTTACCCAAACATCGGGAGTGTCCGTGCTCAACTTAGAGCTTAGATCGGGCCCAAAAAAATCAAGCCCGAGCCCGTTGTGTCCGAGCCCGGCCCGACACATTAACTATAATTATGAGCCCGAGCCCGATTTAAACCCGACCATTTTAATATGTGGGTCGTTATAACTGATGTTCTCAACTACTTTCCATGTTACTTTCTCCTCCTCCTCTGTTCTGCACCTCCAAATACTAAGTAAGCCTACGTGTCGCCATCATACACATCAGCAAAAATGCTAATGATAAATTATTTATTAAAGAATTAACACACAAACCACTGTTATAACATAAAAGCAAGCAGCGACTGCGTGCATGGTTTGGCATGACTGAATGCGTGCTCCCATAATAATCCCTAAAGCTGACATCAGTTCATCGCAATCTCACACATCTCTGTTAATATCAATGAAGCTGACTGCACAATGAATCTTTCATAATATATACACTTTGTTTGTTATAATTAGAGGATTTGCCAGCATACAGAATTCAGCTCTGAACAAAACGTCCTTTTTGAGCAGTGAGGGGAGTCGTATCTTTGGCTACGTTTACACATAGCCGGTTATGTAGAGAAACGAATATTTTCCTCCCCTCCGTTTTCAATAATAACATCGTGCACACACCCGCATAAATACGCCGCGAGCGCCATCATAACTATGCCAAACCGATGGGCGGCAGTGTAGGGAGAAGGATCAAGCCAATCAGAATACTCAGAATCGACACGAGAGAACCTAAAACCCCGTTCTCCCAGTTGACACGGCAACACATAACCGGCGTTTTCAGAAATCTCCACTTTGGCCGGAGTTTTTAGAAATAATCGTTTTCTGTGATAAAAACGGGGTTTTCGTGTAAACGAGAGGCCAAAACGCAGGGAAATATCTGCGTTTTCCCTTCGTGTAAACGAAACGGGGCTGTTGCGTTCAAGAAATCAACACATATCTATGATTGCATGGCTACATCGCTCCATGTTGCAAACATGTTATAAAACGAAACTCTGGCCTTTAAATCATTTGTATTTTGTTTTAGTTGTTCTTGTTGCTTTTCTGCAACAGATGAATAAAAATGTATTTGTTTATATATGTTATATTCATAGAAATGTCTAGTTTGCGGGAGTCCCACGAATCGTTTTATTCTCCCTAAATCCTCACACACAAAGTGAGTGCATTACAGCCCGCAGCCGCGCTCGCGCTCGGCCATCAAATCTAGTCCAGCGCCGCACTCTTTTGCGTTGGGAGCATAGAGGTTGGGAGTCCACGTCTCTAGATCAAAGGCCCGGCCCGAGGATAGTGACGGGATTCACTGGAAATAAAGACCCGACCTCGGGCAGAGAATCTAAAGGCGGAGGAGGCATCTATCTAGGTGAACCGAACAATGGTGTAATGATTCAGTTGACTCCCAACAAGACAAGACGATGCTCACCCGACTGGCCAATAGGAGCGTACCAAAAGGAAAAAAAGAACGTGGCCCCGCCCATGACACAATTTTCACAGTGAAAGCAAAATCCTGACACGAGAGCAAAAAATTGCATCGAGAGCAAAGAAAAGCGGTTTGAGAGAAACACTTTTTTTTTTAGAGAAAATGTTTTCACACTGATAGCAAAAAAATATTATTTAAGATTTTTTTCAAAGTATTTTTGAGAGAGATTATTTTTTCTCAGAAATATTTTTTTTTATGTTCTGAGAAAATAGTTTCTCTCAAAACTTTTTTTAGTCTCAAATATTATTTTTTGCTATTGATATGAACTTTTTCTCCAAATATTATTTTTTCTCTCATGAAATGCTTTTTTGCTATCAGTGTGATAACTTTTTCTCTCAAACTTTTATTTTTCTCTCTCAGATCATTTATTTTCTCGCATGTAATAAAGACACAATAATATCTCCATAGTAAAGGGCTTTAAAATGGTATTTAAGAATCAGGGCACATGTAGTAAATAGTAGGGCTGGGTAATAAATATCGATTTCTCGATATTAATCGATTCTCATTTTTACGAACCGATATCGATTCTTAAATCTCACGAATCGATTAGTCATCCTGTTTCATTTGAATGAATGGAACATTGTAGCACGCATCCAAAACATCGCAATGATCTTTGCCCTTTGTTATTATTGATATGAAACAGTGTGAATTTTCAAATTACGTCCTTTTTCTTTTGAAATTCAAAAACATAAACATAAACGCTGTGGCGTGAGATCGCTCTGGCGCAGCACAAGAGAAGCAGCAGCGCGAGCGCTTTGATCTCTTCCGGCTTAATAACACCAGTTACAGCGCGAAATAAACATGAATGAGCATCTGAAAGTGTGTTAAAAGATAGAGTACAACTTATCGAAATCCGTATCATGTCACTGTCACATTTCGCTCAATCAGTGTTTCAACCGTGGAAAGACGTCAGTTAAACAGCTTGTAATCAATGTCATGTATCGTCATGTTTAGGCTACCTCAGAAAAAAACACATGTGACCATAAACTCTTTAGTCAGCTAGAACAAATAACTCGAGAGAGAGGAGCTCATTATCTTAATGTTCTTCAATATTTAATGCATATTTGAATATATCTGGCAAGTTTTTATGACAGCCGCCATTTAAATGTTTATATTTCATATAATATTATTATAAAAATAAATAAAAGTGTAATTTAAAGTCCCTGTAAAGGCAATTTAAAAAAAAATCTAAACGCATTATAAATGTTAGAAATGTATTGCTAAAACATAGGCTATTACAAAGTCTGTGAACTGTGAAGTACTGTTTGTATAGCTACAAAACAGTTATTATCTTCATTTTAAGCTAATAAATCTTAGTAGGCTACAACTAGACTCCCATAGTTTACAGAATTAGTTAAGAGATTTGATTTCCTTGAGAAAATTTGCCATTTATTGTAACTGATATTCAAAATAATCAATATTGAATCGAATCGAATCAGAATCGAATCGAATTGCAAGCTTGTGAATCGAAATCGAATCGAGAACTTTGTGTCAATACCCAGCCCTAGTAAATAGCTAAACAAAAATAGACCAAACTAATGTTAACTATATCCACTTGTGTTATTCATAACAAACGCCATTGACGACAGCAGGAATCAGCTATTAATTAATTGTATCAGCAAATTGAAGACACAGTTGTAAAGAATACATTGAATTGAATTAAAACAATCTAAGACAATAAGTCAATGATTTTGTTAATTTAGTTCGTTAGATTAGTTAGCATCGCGGCTAAAACCTTCATACCACATAGGGTACAATAAACGAGTGGTAAACACTGTAAAAACAATAAATAAATAAAATTAATTTAGTTTATATGTATGTGTTTAAAAATATAGTGAGTAGACTCTGTATTTATATTTCTTTGGCGAGTTTACAAACCTTGTAAAGAAGAGCCGAACAAACAGCTGAAGCTTTGATGAGAGGAGCCGTTACTTTCAAATCCGATGATGATGATCAGCTGATCTTTGTTGCGCGCGTCCGCGCGAGCAGCGCGAGGTTCACTGAAGCGATGAGAGCAAAGGAATAGCAGCAGTTTCGTGACAGAATAAAACTTTTATCCTCCTGCTCCTTCTTCATCTTCTTCATCTTCTTCATCATTCTCTTCATCATCTTCTTCTTCTTCATCATTCTCTTCATCATCATCTTCATCTTCTTCTTCTTCTTCTTCTTCTTCTTCTTCTTCTTCCTCTTCTTCTTCATTGTTGTTAAGGTTTCAATTAATCAATAAAATAGGCCTATACTAAATAAATGTAAGCCTATATGTATACTGAATCAGAAGTATAATTTATGAAATTTTATGATTTTTTTTTTGTTGAAACTCAAGTATAATAATAATAATAGGATAGCCTAAATAAGAATCTTATTCTGGCCTCACAGAACCATTGGGTTCCTCCAGATGCTGGCTTTAACATAAGAGATCTTCCAGGAACCACTTAAATGTTAAAAGATCTTACAATAACCCTTTTATAGCATTCAAGTTCCTCTAATTTCCCCAAGCACTTCGAGGTCTTGTGGTAGTGAAAAGGTGACTCCAGAACCTCTGAACTGAATACAAAGTGCTTAAAGGATAAGTTCCAGCAAGAACCGCAAAGATTGTCAGTGCTCCTCCAGTAACCTTACTATAGGAGAAAGAGCTTTGAGGCACTTAAATTACATTTTTAAGTTCCTTGAGTATCCGACAGGATATTTGAGGCACCTTTAGTGTTTACAGTGTAGATTATATCTTATTTTCCTGGGGGGTTAATAAAGGCCTTCTGAAGTGAAGCATTGCGTTTGTGTAAGAAAAATATCCATATTTAAAACTTTATTGACTAAAATTCCGGCAGACAGCCGTACGCATGTCAACTTATGCCAAAAGAGTAACACTTAAAATGTATGGAGTAGCGTAAGCTTTGACGCCTCTCGAGGTTCAAATAAACAGGGCTGGGCAACCACGTTCGTCATTACATTGTGTATCAAAGTCAAAGGTTAGTCTTTCGCCGTAAATCGATGCGTACAGCTGTCTGCCAGAAGCTAGTCATTTTAGTTGATAAAGTTTTAAATATGGATATTTTTCTTACATGAACACGGCTGAGTTTCCCGAAACCTTCTTAACGCTACGTCGTCCTTAAGTTACACCTTAAGCTGTACCTTATCGTTAATACGTGTTTCCCGAAACGTTCTTAGTTAAGTATACCTTCTGTAAGTCATACTTTCGGAAGGTTGGTCTGGACCACTCTTAGCTTTACCTTATCACTGTTAAATGTCTATATGAATATAATTCTGAAGTTTTAATACACACAGACAGTGTTCAATTAGGCTAATTCAAATGTTTTCATGCAAAGAATAAAATTGTCATTACACTGATTGTTGTTAGAATTTTAATTATATTATATAGGCAATAATACAATTTTATAAATTTATTTTAATTAAAGAGCGCTTTTAAAGGCGGGTACTGTCAGTTAAGTCCTATTCGGACGCTAATATTGTTTATCATGGGCTCGTACGGTATTTAAAACATTTACAGGGGTAAATCGGTTATTTTAGTGCCGTCCGAATCCATAATATCAATGTTTTTTCTCACTCAACCCGCGTAAAAATCTCTGTGCAAATTAGTACCTACTGATTTTTTGACAAACAGGTCGTGTGGTAATTTAATTGCCGTCTGAAAACACATCTCTGAGTTTACAAGAAGAGATTCAAAATTCACTGTTTAAATCCTTTTTGATCACTGCCGTGCACCGTAGCTATGACGTACACTTTTATTACTGAAATGCTTGAAAGTATTTACAAGAACAATATTTCATCGCAGCTCACCTCAAAAATGGGAAAAAACAAAAATGGGAAAGAGAAGAAACCACATAAAAAATTTAAATGGTTATTATGGCAGCAATATATGATGCAATTTTAAAATATGTAGGCAAGGCTATTATAGGCTGTTATAGTTTGGATAATTTTTTATAATATCCCATGAGTCCTAAATGCAATTTCAACTATTTCTGAAGTGCTTATTTTATAAAGAACAGCGCTTTCTCACATAAACAGCCCCTGCACGAGTGAATGATTGATTCTGGAGTCATCGATATCAACAGATTCAGCACCATCGCCACGGACAGCACCCGGTAACGTCGCACGTAAGAAGGTATATCTTAAGCAGCTTTCTAAGGTATAGTTCGGGGAACACGCCTAGAAATGGTATACCTTCAGTTAAGTTATACCTTAAGAGTCTTCGTAGCACGCTAAGAGACAACGTTATCGGGAAACCCGGCCCACATCACTTCACTTCAGAAGGCCTTTATTAACCCACAGAGCAGTGTGGAGCACTTTTATCATGGATGGATGCGCTTTGAAGGACTGCCAAAAAAATTCACTCCCATTATAAGGCTTGGAAGACCCAGGACATTTTTTAATATAACTCAGATTGTGTTTGTTTGAAAGAAGAATGTCATATACACTGAGGGTGGCTTCAGGGTGAGCAAATCATGGGCTATTTTTTATTTTTGGGTGAACTATTCCTTTAACAGATCGTCGAGAGTTGCCGCGTGCTGGCGGGGAGGAGCTGAAACGGATAGTCAGAGACGTGAAGTCGGACACTTTCTGCTTCCATTTGCATATTTGATCACAGCTGATAAATGCAATATTTGTCAAATACACAAATGTCACTGCTTAATACAACGTCTGTTTTACAATAATTAAATTCAATAAGCCATACTATTCAAATAGCCTACTACCAATAAAGTGGGTTCTACTTTTTTTTTTATCAGTTTGTTTTTGATCAACATGACACAATATAACATCGCGACTACATATTTTACTGTTATAAAAAAAGATGTGTGAGCATTAGTGGAACTGAAGGTGTCAGAATAAACACGAAAATATACATTCACTCCTCTTCACTGGACGTCTAGCGAGGGGGAGCTAGACATAAGCTCCACCTATTTGCTCTTCAGTACAAAAAGAGGAATGTGAGATGCACGCAACAGATCAATCTTCACCTGACTACACACCAGAGACAGACGTGAAGAACTTTCTTATTGCAGGACAAAAACACAATCTAAGACAAATATGGATCCCAAAAAGTCTCCAATGGAAGTAGGGCAGCCTTTACTTCCACTTCAGCAGGATCCTCCAAAATACTCCACTGGATTCCCTCCTTCTGGGGGTTATCCCAGCACTTCAGGTCAACCTATGCCGCATTATGGAGCTCCGGCAGCATCTGGCCAGTACACACAAGGGCCATATCCGGGGCAGACTGTGGTCACTGTGCAGCCTCCAGCTAATGTGTCCTTCACTCCACTGACTAATCCAGAGTCAGATTACCTGTGTTATTCCATCTTTACCCTGCTGTGCTGCTGCTTACCTCTGGGATCCGCTGCTCTGGTTTACTCCATCACAGTAAGTATTGGTTAATACACCATATACATTTACAAATGCCTACTTTTCTAAATAAATATAGCCTAAATCATTTAACCGTTATTTTAAAGTAATATAGGACATACATATTGTTTTGAAAGTGTTTACAGAGCTCAGTTAAAATCACTTTTAGACTAAAGAAGACTTAACAGGATCACAGTTCATGTCAGTATAGCCTAAATTAATCAAAGTGGGACTTAGACAATAGAAACAGTCAAAATAATGAGGCTGTGGCTGCACTAATATATTTACCAAGGTTCATATTTCAGTGTTTAAATGTGTAAAGAATGAATTAAATCTTCAAAAATGAGTCTTCATGTACAGCCTGCGTTTTTAATGACCATTTAACGTCATGGGTCAATTTTAAATTCAAATTTCGACAACAACGGATATATTAAGGTAAATGATGATATAAAGAATCGCATGCGCAGGGTAAGATTTGTGAAAGAGTACATAAGATTGCAAGCATAAAATAAATTTGTATGCGCAAGAGAAGATTTGTAAAGGTGTAAATCACCATTCAAGTGTAAGAAAAAAATATTTGCAGCATTTAACTGTTATTCGTAAGTGTAATTCATGTATTTTGAAGCTGCAGCTTCATGCTAACGCAAAATAAATAAGATCTGTATTCTTCAGACTTTCATTTTTCCAGTAACACTTTTGGCACGGTTTTTGCACACAAAAGCGGCCAAAGGCATTGCAGGCCTGTGAACAGCAATTTGCAAGCGGAAACAAAAGAGTCAGCAACTGCAAAACAGATTAATTGCATACAATCAAAGTTTGTGTAAAAATATAAACTGTTGCATTTAATAAATACTTATACTTATAAGAAAGGCAGTTCACACACAGACACAAGCTGTGTCCCAATGTGAAGGCTGCATCCTCCGAAGGCCTTATTTGAAGGCCGATTGGCCGCATTTGAAGGCCGATTGCGTCACCGAGGCGTGATGAAGGCTGTCCCAATTCAATTCCGCAATTGGACGCCAATTATCTATGAAAGTAATATTTTTTATTTGGCTTGGGAATTAGAGTGATCAACCCTTGGCATAAAGTAAGAGGGAGAGACGAATTGTTTATGCTTTCCATAAAGACATTTAATAAAAAAAAAAAAATATATATATATATATAAATTCAATTCCGCATCCATTGGAAGGCCGGTTGTGTCATCGCGGCGCGACGAAGGCTACCCTGATTCAAAAGCGACGCCAAATTGTTGAATGCTGATGGTCAATTTTTGAGTATTACTGAACTATGTATGAAATTTAAGTGCCATATTTATGTTAAAGAATAGGATATTGTCACGAAGTCTATTTCTGCCAAAATATTATAGAAATCAGGGCTCTAGGGGTAACACTGCAAGTAAAGTAAATTTGTTTTTAGATAAACTTGATTTAATTAATGATAAATGCAGTAACAAATTGATTAGATCTCTTTTTGTCAGTATCTCTTCCCCTCCATCTAAATTTGTTTGGGTTAATATGTTTCCCTCATTTGAGTGGGAAAATTTTGGGGGAGTTCTTAGTCGGTATTGTGTATCAAATTAAAACAAAGAAGTGTCTTTTAAAATTGCTCACAGAATACATCCTGTGAAAGACACATTAGAGCGTTTTCATCTGGATATTGATTACAATTGCTGTTTATGTAATTGTGAAAGAGACTATTGTGCACTTATTTTTTGAATGTCCCTGTTCTTCAAACTTTTGGTATGATATGTCTCAATTTCTTGGTGTTAAAAAAATGTATGTTATCGATTTGTTTCTATTATTAGGAAAATTTCATATTTATATATTCATCAAACTAAGTGTAGTAACTCAAAACCCAACTTTGCTCATTTCAAAGCAGCCTTTAAAATGTATTTTCAGTCTAAAGTTTTTTAAAAAATCGAAAAGCCCAAAGATCTGTATCTCTGCTAAAGGAATTTAATATATGTCCGTGATGCCCCTTATCTTTTTTTTTTTTCGTGTTCTTTTTTTTCAAATTATTGTTGTCTCATGTTTTACTTATCAAATGTTATACTTATCAGAAAATATGTAAAAGAAATGTCAAGAACTTGATATCAAACTCTGTGATTTTGAAAATTCAATAAAAAAAATAAAAAAAAATAAAAAAAGCCGACACCAAAGGCACCAAACATAAATGGATCCTTAGCGGCCTATCCTACCCTGATCCTACCCCATAATTCATTGCGCGCTGGTGACGACAGCATTTTTAGTGCAGCATTTGGTGTGTAGCCTACAGTTCAAATTCAAATGTTGGTGTTCAACTATGCCTTTTAAAAATAGCCTACAACATCAACCGTTCATTTTTCGTTTTTCAATAACGAGTTAAAAAATTAAAAAGGAATGGACGCAAATTTACACGGAAGTTTTGTGATAGTTATCACTATTTTTAGTGATAGTTTTTAGATTAAAGTCTTTGATTTTACTAGTATTTTAATTGACTATCAAACTTTTCTACAAATACATTATTTGAAATATTTAATAATATAAGGTACTTTTGCATCCATTCGTTTTTCTTTTTTTAACCCGTAATTGAAAAACAAAAAATGAACGGTTGTTGTATTTTTAAAAGCCAAAGTTGAACACCAAAATTTGAACTGTAGGCTACACAAATGATGCGCAAAAAAAAAAAAAAAAAAAAAAAAGACTTTTTGCCCCTTTATGAAACATTTAAAATATTCAGAAATTACTATCCGACAAATTGTCGATTTTACTGGTTTTCTAAGACCAGATTAGAACCTGGAAATTATATTTTTCCCGCAGTGCTGAATGAGAAGAGCCATGTCTCTGGAACCATGATTTATAGGCCAATGATAATAAATGTGTCTGAATAAAAAACGAGGCATTTTAATTGTTCGTTTAAAAGTGAACATTTCAAGCTTTAGGCTATATTTTGTTTCAGTTCATTTATGAGACGCGCTTCGGTTCACGGAGATCAAGAAAGCGCGCCTGATTGTTTTATTTTATTTTACAAAAGCACAACGTTTTCTTGTTATGTGAGTTTGGACAAATACTAGTAGGAATGATGTATTATTCTTTTCTGTATGACCAGAAATTATAGAGTATTTTTTAAGTTGTTTATCCGCCATGCAGTGCGCTCTCCACACTCCTACACACACTTGCATCAAAATCTTGTGTTTATTTGTGATTGTGATTGTCTAACCTGTATTATGACTGACATTTGACGAATTTCTTTGTTCCTTTTTTGGATAAAAGCGCCTTCTAAATATGTAGCCTAAATGTAGGCTAATAATAATAATAATATTATTATAATTTGCGTTGAGTTCACTGAGGACAGTAATATGTTAATCATAAAATAATTTATGAATGTTTTATTTTTATATAACCTAACCTTGTGTTTGTGTTATATATTTCTTTCTTTTTTTTGTTTCTTTTTTTGCTTTTTTTACTTATTCTATTATACTAAGCTTTTTCCTCCTAAAAAAATTGACTTGAAGTAAAATATAAAACATAAAAATGACAATAGCCAATTCTGACTCCATTAAAAAAAAGTTTTGAGAGAAAGTATTTTCTCATAGAACATAAAAATATTTCTGAGAAAAAAAATCTTTCAAAATACTTTGAAAAAAAATCTCATATATAGATTTTTTGCTATCAGTGTGAAAACATTTTCTCTAAAAAAAAAGTGTTTCTCTCAAACCGCTTTTCTTTGCTCTCCAGTCTCCATGCAATTTTTTGCTCTCGTGTCGAGATGGTCCTCACTGCAGAACATGAAATTCACGGGGAGGAGTCGGATCCAGATCCAACTCCTCCCACCTTACATATACCTAAACCTACCCATCTCTCCCCCTGATCCCTAAACCCACCCCTAATACCTAAACCTCTCCACCCCTTGGATCTGATCCGACTCCTGCCCGTGGATCTCATGTACTACATTGAGGTGCTACTGGTCGTGTCAGAATTTTGCTTTCGCTGTGAAATTGGTCATGGGCGGGTCCACGTTCTTTTTTTCCTATTGGAACGTTCCTATACGCCTTATTCACGGCAGCGCCATCTTTGATTTTTAATGAGAATGAAAGAGAGGCTGTGAGGGATAGACATGCATCTATTAAATGGGCTGTGCTGTTATTTAATGTGTTTTCGGATTGTTCTGCTCATGAAACACTGGAAAAATATCTTTCCAAGAAATTTCAGTTGACAAAAAACTCCCGACAATATAAGCTGTGGAAAATTGAAAGTAATCTAGGAGCTTTATTCAGCTTTTTACAGCGGATGCCATTGGAAACACGGTAAGTCTATCCCTCACAGCCTCACGTTCATAACTGTCATGGCGCTGCTCTGAATAAGGTCTATTGGCCAGTCGGGTGAGCATCGTCTTGTCTTGGGAGTCGAACTGAATGAATCATTACACCATTGTTCGCGTCCCTTCACGTTCAGTTCACAGATAGATGCCTCCTCTGCCTTATTTGAGCACGGACACTCTAATGTTTGGGTAAGATGATGACACACACAACTCGATGGGTAGCTGGCTGAGTAAGTTCAGCATCACTGAAGATTAAAAATTAAAAAATAGCACTCATGCAACCTAGCATGATGGCTAATTAATAATTAAGTTAGCTTTACTAGCGATTAGCAAGCTAATAATATAATACTCATTCATGAATATAAGTGCTATTTTTAATGTTTAATCTTCAGTGATGCTGAACTTGCTCAGCCAGCTAACATCCAGTTGTGCGTGTCATCATCTTACCCAAACATTGGAGTGTCCGTGCTCAACTTAGAGCTTAGTTGAAAAATAAAGCCCAACCCTACCCGAGCCCGTGCACATTGTGTCCGAGCCCAGCCCGACACATTAACTATAATTATGAGCCCGAGCCGTTTTAATACGTGGGTTGTTATAACTGACGTTCTCAACTACTATCTATGTTACTTTCACCTCCTCCTCCTCTGTTCTGCACCTCCAAATACTTTCAAGTTAGCCTATACGTGTCGCACACATCAGCATAAATGCTCCTGATGAATTATTTGTTATTAAAGCATTAACACACAAACCACTGTTATAACATAAAAGCAAGCAGCTACTGCTTGCATGGTTTGGCATGACTGAATGTGCTCAAAGTGTGCTACCTTAAACATTTCTAAAGCTGACATCAGTGAATCGCGATCTCACACATCTCTGTCATTATCAATGAAGCTGACTGCACAATGAATCTTTCATAATACCCTTTGTTTGTTATAATTAGAGGATTTGCCAGCATACAGAATTCAGCTCTGAACAAAAAGTCCGTTTTGAGCAGTGAGGGGAGTCTATCTTAAGGCTATTAATTGCGTTCAAGAAATCAACATATATCTGTGATTGGCTACATCGCTCAATGCAGCAAACATGTTATAAAATGAAACTCTGGCCTGTAAATCATTTGTATTTTGTTTTAGTTGTTCTTGTTGCTTTTCTGCAACAGATGGATAAAAATGTATTCGTTTTTATATGTTTTATTCATAGATATTTCTAGTTTGCGGGAGTCCGACGAATCGTTTTATTCTCCCTGAACCCTCACACACAGAGTGAGTGCATTACCGCCTGCGCCCGCGTTCGCACTCGGCCATCAAATCTAGTCCCGCGCCGCACTCTTTTGCGTTGGGAGTGCACGTCTCTAAATCAAAGGCCCGGCCCAGCCCGGCCCGAGGATAGTGACGGGAAATATCGACCCGACCTCGGGCTCGGGGAGAGAATCTAAAGGCGGAGGAGGCATCTATCTAGGTGAACCGAACAATGGTGTAATGATTTAGTTGACTCCCAACAAGACAAGACGATGCTCACCCGACTGGCCTGTAGGAACGTTCCAATAGGAAAAAAAGAACATGGCCCCGCCCATGACACAATTTTCACAGTGAAAGCAAAATCCTTAGCCTGGGAAAACCCAGACAACTTCCAGCAAATTTAGATTTGCTCTGAAAGTTAGTCTGGCAAAGAGCTCATTCAAGTCCATTTCCAATCCGCCGAAATCGCGGCACCAATCAGAAGCATTGGGGCAGGCTTTACACGATGACGACAGCGCTGGGATTTTGAAGCCTACATTACAAAGATGGATGCCATCATCAGACATCACTCGTTCGAATCAGCTATCGCGTCTGTTTTAAGCGATTTAAAAAATTCCTTTTCGTTATAACCCGAGCAAAGAACAACACTCAAAGCCTTCATGTCTAAAAAATATGTTATCGCTGTCTTACCGACTGGATTCGGCAAAACGTGAGGGGCGTGAGAGAACGGCGTGAGTGAGGCCGGTCTCGCATCTCTCACGGAGGAGCGGAAGCATAAGAGGAGGAGCGACGACGGTGAAGTTAGAGAGAGGACATGCCTGAATTTTATTTGATGTTTTGTTTTATTATGTGTGGCGGCAGTCGACTGTGAGGGACTTTGTATTTGTTTTATTTTGTCATTAATATGTTTGAATGTTCACCGGTTTCCGCCTCCTCCTTCCCATAACAACGAGCCCCATTGGTCAATACTAAACGAATGGGTGGGTCTTAACCATAGACTGTCTTAGCGAGAGCCCTCTGCATACGTCATCTCCTTCATCTCTCTGATTGGTTTTAGGTCTATCCAATTGAAATTTAGATTTACGGTCGCTAGGGGGCGCAAAATGATCGTTGTGGGAGGAGCCTATTTTACTAAAATGGCTATAACTCAAGAAGTAAATGAGGTAGCTTCACCAAACTTGGTACATATGTGGATGAGTTCAATCTGAGGTCACAGTAAAAAAATGGCGACGATTGAACACTAGGTGGCGCTATAATGTGAAAAGAAAACATATAAAGGGCTGACCGTTAGTCCAATTGACTTGAAAATGGGTATGCAGTGTCTTGGTCCAAGGTGCCATGTATGTGTAAATGGATATTGGCGTATCTCAAAAAACATGGCCGTCATTAGCCAATGATATTCAAGCACCTATTAAACAAGGTTAACCAATTGCGCCAATTTGAGGGACGTCCGTTGGTGATGCCCCTTTGGAAATTATTTGTCTATGGAGCTTTGCCAGACCCTAACTCAGTTTCAACTGAGACCAGGCTACAAAATCCTGATACGAGAGCAAAAAAATGCATTGAGAGCAAAGAAAAGCGGTTTGAGAAAAACACTTTTTTTTTAGAGAAAATGTTTTCACACTGATAGCAAAAAATATATATTTAAGATTTTTTTTCAAAGTATTTTGAGAGAGATTTTTTTCTCAGAAATATTTTTTTTATGTTCTATGAGAAGTACTTTCAAAACTTTTTTTAGTCTCAAATATTATTTTTTCTCTTATGAAATGCTTTTTTGCTATCAGTGTGATAACTTTTTCTCTCAAACTTTTTTTTTCTCTCTCAGATCATTTATTTTCTCGCATGTAATGAAGACACATTAATTGCTCCATAGGGGACACAGCTAGAGTCTGATATGAGAAGGGAAAAGTCTTCTCCTTTAACAGAGTTTATATACCCAAAAGATCACCCTCCTAGACGTACCCCCTCCTCTTCTTATCTTTGTACTAAAGCCCCTGCACATAAATAATTCTCAGTTCCCCTTATTTTAACACCCTTTATCTATTTATCTCCACAGTCAACAACACATATGTCACTTCAAGAAACACCTAACCAAACATGTCTCGCTCTTAATGCACTCTAAGTTTATCTATTGCTAAGAAAAACAGAACATTCTGTCCTTTTGCACTGTCCTATTGACCTCTTTGCAAAGAAGACACTATTGAACTATTTGCAAAGAAGATAATGCATCTGTATATAACACATCTATTTTCTATTTCTCCTGTCAGCGTTCACTGATTGGAATCAGGAGCGCTGCGCTTTTGCCTTCCCAACATCCGCCCGATCCGTCACTTGAAGCGTAGTTTTTCAACTTATGTAATGGCGATCGTACCACAAAAAAAACACTTAAGGGAATTTGAAGTCATCTCCAACGCGTAATGGTGCAAGAAATCAGGTATAAAAATGGCGTTCGATCAACACTTTATTTGGATTAAAAAATAACTTACAAAACACTGCTTGCATTTCTGATGTGAAAAACAGACATGATAAAATCCACCACGAACATCCACGCATGCACATGTAGCCTACGATTGAAAAACTGTGTGGCTTCTCCAGATCGTAATGGGCTCCTTGCACGTAACTACTTCCTTACCGGAAATGCGGCCTCGTCTTTTCCGGCGCTATTCTACACTATGAGATGAGGTGTTTACAAGAGTTGCCGAAACTTACAATAACGGACGTATATCGCCTTTGTAAGTCCTCCTCCAAATCACCTACCAGCAAATTAGAGAGAATGGCTTTAAAATGTATGCCTCTTCATATATCCACGGATATGAAGGTAAGTCTATATATCTCAAACTTTATGGCTTCCATTAGTTTGCTAGCTTACATTAGACTAATAAACAACCCCGGGCTGACAGAATATGCGTGTTATAATGCTGTACTGTTTTCTAGTATTAGGCGGAAAATGTCTACGTTGTGTATGTACGCCTTCAGACAGGAAGAGAGCGAGCCGTATTTACCCGTTGCGGATATGACGTCAGGTTGCTATGTGCAAGGAGCCTATTCCCTATCGCTATTCCCCTGTGACTTCCTTATGTAGCCAACGTAACCACTGTGACTCCATGCCTATGCCCCCTGGTGTGCAGGTGGAAGAGCGTCACCCCTCTACAACTTACCACCAACAAAAAACACATAACACATATCAAAATTGGCTACAACACATGGATTGAAATTGTATATATTGTATAATCTGTTACACCACTGAGCTGATGTTAAACTTTACAATCAAAACATTGAATACCCTTTTTTTATGTAATAATACCATTCTGATGCAGTGTTTTTCACATAATGTCTCTGTTCATGGTATTTAACACTCAATTATATATTTTGAAATATTGTCTTGACTTGCACTGTCAATATTGATTCTGATTACTTCCGTGTGACTGATCCAGCTATTATATTTAGCTAATAGTATAACCTTTAAATTTCCTAGTTTGTTATTTAATTTTATTTCACTAGTTGTAAATTGGTTATTTTATTTGGGGAAAATGAAACAGATGTTAAACAATAATTTATTTATTTAAGAAAATGTTTTTATACATTTTTATTTGTCTTATACAAAGTTTTATATTATATTGGTGTACAGGTTATTTTGTGCTTCTGCCTCTTTAAGGCAGATCGTGCTGGGAAAAGAAAAAAAGAGAGGTGAAGTGAGTTTTATGCAAGTTAGGTGGCTGTTCATGCTGTTATGCCGATGCTTCTGATTAAAGAAGAAACATGAATTAGCACCATTGTAACCCGTGTTTCATTTATGTTACCCACGATGAAGAGACTGGAGTAATCGCCGATGCGGCATCAAGAAATAAGGGTTACAGACTGGTGGCAGCGGTTTCAACTTCAAGAGTTTCTGGAAGTTTCAAGGCAGTAGCATTTAACTACGACAGCGCATTTCTAATGCACCGCGAAGCGTAGTGGTCTGTTTAGACATTTGGTCTGTTTATAAGAGACTATTTCATCACTCGCTCCGTTCGAAGTTTAACAGTACCTAATCAACGGGAAAATGTCGATTGATTCTCTTGCACTTCCCGCACGATGTTCGCTTGTGTATTTCTGGGTGCAGTCGTTCCGTCTCATTATCTGATGGGCATGATCGTTGTCTTGCGTGTTTGGGCTTAGAACACGCAAAGGCAGCTTTCATGGATGAGTCATGTTCTCACTGCGGGAACATGACCATCGCTGCGCTGAGATCGAAACTCTGTGACCTTATTAAAGGTAGACTCCCCTCTGCCACACCCCAATCTGTCCCCTCCACGAGAGGCGACACTTTGGCTGGTGGCCAGGGTGATCTGAGGGTTACTGTGTGGAACACTGCCCTGACGATGCGTCCTTGGCCACACCTCCCTCACCAGCGCAGCAACCCGCGAGCACCTCGAGTGCAGCCGCGGGGCCGTCTTCGGATATACTTAGTGTCTCATTCGGATCTCCAGATGATGAGGCGATGTTGATCGCCGGATCACAAGGCGAGCTGGAATTTTCTGTGGATGAGGATTCGGATGTGCTGCCGCCCCCCGGGGTCGTTGTCCGAGTCTGACCCGAAACTGACAGCTATGCTTTCCCAGGCCACCGCGAGTGTCGGGTTAGCGGGGTACTCCCCACCCTCTCCTGAACACTCGTCGTTGGACAGGGTTCCAGACTGCGACCAAATTGGTCGCATATGCGACCATTTTTTGAGAATGTGCGAGTTAAAAATGTATGTGGTCGCACTCGTGCGAGTGGACGCTCGCGCAACAGAACGCCGTTGTATCAGCAGCTGCTGCAGTCCGTATCCGTAACTTATGTTCAATCATCATGATTGATACAATACATTACAATACAATACATCATGAATCCATTTTCCAAACCGTGTTTTTGACTTATCCTGAATCACTACGGTACGCCTATAATAAGTGTTTATATTCGGACTATTTTATCCCGGGCTCGGCTCGGTTGCGGAGTTACCCAGTGCCTGCGTGACTCGCCATTGACATTAACGGAGAGAAGTAGCTCCGGCTACAATGTTCTTCCGCAAGACACGTGCAGTTTATTTATTGACGAACGTAGACGTCACGCGCATTGCACACTGATGGTGAAAAGCGCCAATTACGAATTCACGAATTAAAGGCATATAAAAATGAAGAGGTCTCACAAAACACCGTGCCCCTTCCTACGTCTATCAGCGGTGAGATGAGAGTAATCGCTCGACAGAGGAAAAGGAAAAGATTATAAAATCCAGAAGGTAAGAAGGAGTGTGAGATTTCTGATTCAACTATAAACTTTGAATCTGTATCAGCGTATTATAATACTCTAATCTTTTAAAATCTAATGCATACATTTGAATGTTTAATGATTTTCTAAGATAGAAAGATGATGCTGATAGAAAGATGATAATAGACAGACAGACAGACAGATAGAATATGATTCAAATGTAATAAATAGATTGTATATAATTCAAATGTAGAATGCTTAAAATTACAAAATAAAATTACTGTGCAAAATCCAAATTTGAAATTTGGAAATTTGTGCTTTTATTAGGGGTGTAGCAATATATCGCGCCACAATATATCGCAATACAAAACTGCAACATTACGTATCGTGGATAGTTCCCCCGCCCCAAAAAATTACTGTGTGAGAAAAAAATTCAAGTTTTCATAGTTTTAGTGTCAGTACATTACAATAATGCAATGGGGGAATATTTGTCCTGATAATACCAAATGTCTTATGTTACCTGACCAGTAAAACGTGTCCAATGTTATTTTAAATATATCTAGTCAGTGAAAAAGTGCCAGAATATTCGTCTAAAATAATTCTGTATTTTCAGCTTCAGATTCATAAATATTTTTATTCTGGTGTCTCTATTGTCCTTGGGTTAAAAGCACAGAGTCCAAGCCTATTCATTTAAACCCACAATGTAATATCAAAATGTAGCATTTTAATCAACAGTACATTTTTTGATAACCTTTTATCAAATGTCTTGGAGTATCGCAATAATATCGTATCGTGAGTTCAGTATCGTGATATGTATCGAATCGTGACATGAGGGTATCGGTACACCCCTAGTTTTTATATAATATTACAGGTATTTATTCTGCAACCCAGAAAGCCTTTGCTAGCATTGGTCCATTAAGACCACTATTCATAAGCATGCATTGATTAATCCCATGGCATGTAGCAAAAAAAAAAAAAGAAGGTGCGACCAAATCGTATGCTGGTGCGACCAACTGAGAAAGTTGGTAGCACCAGTGCGACCAGTGGAAAAGTTAGTCTGGAGCCCTGTTGGATGATTGGTTCTTGGGGGCTGACTCTCGTTCTCGTTCGCTCTCGTTCCTTTCTTCCCCGAAATGCATGAGGAGGTCACGAGCTCCTGGAAGTCCCCGTTGTCTTCCCGTGATCGCTCGGCGACCTCCTCCGCCTTCTCTGCCCTTGATGAGGCCGCGGTGAAAGGGTACACTGGGGTTCCCCCTGTCGAATGCTCTGTTGCGATGCAACTGTGTCCGCAGAGTGCTTCGATCTGGTGTGGTGACCCAAAGAACCCCTTCAAAGCCTGTAGGATTTCGTCTACCTTGGTGGCAAATTCCTACAGAGCTGCGGGGCAGGTCGCCGCCTCACTGCATGCCATGGCCATCCTCCAGGTCTACCAGGCCAGGATGCTCAAGGACATGCACGAGGGCAGAGCTGACCAAGAGCTCTTTGATGAGCTGTGCGCCGCCACCGACCTTGCTCTCTGAGCGACGAAGGTGACCGCACGCTCCCTTGGTCAGGTGATGTCCACAGCTGTGGTCCAGGAAAGACACCTGTGGCTTAAGCTGGCCGATATGCGGGATGCTGAGCGGACACGTATCCTCGACTCCCCTATATCCCAGGCAGGCCTTTTCGGCGGCGCGGTCGAGGACTTCGCCCAAAAGTTCTTGGTCGCCCAGAGACAGAATGAGGCTATTAAGTATTTTGTATTGTATTAACTGAAGATTAACAGGACGCGAATCTTCAGTTAATACAATACAAAATACTTCACAGAACACATTACACGGGCAACAGATTAGCTAAAATGGGTTTCACATCAGAAGTTTGCACACATTGCAATCAAAATTCTACAGATACATACATCCATGCAACCTGGCACTGCACTCCAATCAAACACTTTTGAGAAGAGGTCACACAGTCACTATCCACTATAGTTGGCTGCCACATCCCACTGTCGCCTTCTCTTTGCTTGCTGGGGGACCTGACAATAATCACTGATAAAACTATAAACTCTAAAATGCTCCTCATGGCTCTAACCATCGCCAAGAAAACTATCCTCATGAACTGGAAAACTAGAAATAAATTACACATTAACATTTGGGAAAATCTTATTACAGACTTCATTACAATGGAATACGCATCTCCCCTTCATAATTACGCATCTGAAACTAACCTCTGCCGTCTAACACTTTCTGACCTTTTACAGCTATGATTCCTTTCTCTGTTTTCAACTCCGACTCCTCCCACCTTCTTAACCAACCCACGAATATTAATGCATTTTAGTTGTTTGAACTTGTTTATGTCATCATTGTTATTACTATCTTTACTGTTATTGTTATGATTACTATTTTCACTTTTATTTTTTCATTGTTGTAATTGCTGTTGTTGCTGTCTTTTGCTTTCACCATTGCAGTCACCACTGCCATCATCATTATCATTTATTATTAATATGATTATTATCATTATTATTATAATCATCAGAATTGCAATTGTCAATGCTGTATTGGAATTAAGTGTCATTGTCATCACTACTGCAATAATTCCCCCCTTATCTCTTCATGGGTTTTTAATGCACCACAACATAGAATAGGGAAGAAAAAAAAAAAGGAATATGTATATATGGAAAACCTAACAAACACCAGGGTAGGCAAGACAGGCAAGAAGGGGTTTCAACGGGACAGCATCTCTGTCCCAATCTGAGACACTCTCGCACTCTTTTAATGCACCTTAGACATTGCACATAACACACACAAAACAAAACAAAAATTAGGAAAAGATAGGGACTGATGAGATGTGGGGGAAGGTTATCTTATATTATCTTATATTATCTTATATTATATCTTATATTATCTTATTATATCATCTTTTATTTTATACAGGATTGACAATGGCAATTGTTACATAGGAGGAAGGATGGAAATAAAAATCGACCAACACAATATTGGCAATATGGTGGTAGTGGGGAGTGGGGTGGTGATAGTAATGACAATGGTAATAAATAATAAATGGTTACTTTGTTTACGCATACACACACATACACATACACATACACATACACATACCCACACTCACACCCGCTCACATACACACTTAGATCAAACACTTAAATCACTTTTATGTCACTTCTGGAATTATGGATTTATAAGATTGCTCACTACTGCACTATGTTGGTTTGTATGTATGTCTGACTGTTAAATAAAATAAAAAAAAAAAAAAAAAAAAATAAAAAAAAAAAAAAAAATGCTCGGTATAATCGACTGCTCCAGCCGAGAAGGAATTGATTTGTTAGTAATAGTATGCAATACAAGATGCTGAAAAAGACACAGGCGGGTGTGTGTGTGAATGCAGACTGCAGTACGGTTCAATGACACACACCGCATGGAGTAGAATCAAGCCCTCAGTTTTTGTTCCCTCTCTCCGTTGGCCTGTAATTTGACTGGCTCAGACACATTATTTCACATCACATCGAATATTCTCAGCTCACGTAGCTTTTAACTGCTGATCCTAAATCAATTAAAACTCCCCTGCCATTTGGCACACAATCTGTTCCTCCATGCCAAAAAAAAAAAAGAATGAGGCTATTAAGCACATACTGCCCCGGCGGCCAGCTGCTGCCTCCATCCAGTCCGCTCAGGCCCCACAGCCCACTACATGCCAGGCCAAGTGGCGCTTCTGACGCAGACAGCTCAGAGATGGCCTACAGTTCTGTCGAGGAGGTGGTAGCAGGGCCACTCCTTCCCCTGGTGGAGGGCCAGGGGATAATCTCTTTTTCTCCTGCCGCTGGCTGGCCGGTCAGCGGCACCCCTATGTGGCTAAGGACAGAATGAAGACCCACATATCTGAGCCCCCAGAGTGCGCGGATGACAGTGTGTGCCACTTACGAGCCTCGCCACTCACGTCCCCCTTTATCGCCAGACCCCTGTCACACGAGACCCCAGCGGAACACACATCCTTACCTGGTCTCCTCTGTCAGGACGCGGTCTATGACTGTTCCACCACGCAGTCACGGGACGCTATGCCTCCCCTGTCCGGGCCATTCATACCGCTTCGCTGTCTCACTGAGGGTACGTCTGTGGTCCCCATGACCCCGCTGGTTCAGTTTTTGGGAGCCAGGCTTCAGCTTCCCAACCTGTCCTGCTGGTTCGCCAGGACCATCGGGGCTCGGCTATGCAATTCAGTTCGCACGATTTCCTCCCTGCTTCGCCGGGAGTCCGCTTCACGACGGTCTGTGGCAATGTCCCTGTCATGCGTGCGTAAGTTGCAACCTTGCTGGCAAAAGGTGCCATCAAGATTGTCCCTCCAGCCGAAATGAAGTCCGGGTTCTACAGCCCCTACTTCATTGTACCAAAGAAATCCGGTGGGTTACGGACAATCCTGGACCTGCGCATTTTAAACAGATCCCTTCGCAAGCTTCCGTTCAAAATGTTCACAGCCAAACGCATTTTCGAATGTGTTCAGCCACAGGATTGGTTTCCAGCGATCGACCTGAAGGACGCCTACTTTCATGTCTCCATTCTTCCTCGACACAGACAGTTTCTTCGGTTTGCTTTCGAGGGGAAGGCATATCAGTATGCGGTTCTCCCCTTCTGGCTAGCCCTGTCTCCTCGTGTTATTATGAAGGTTGTTGAGGCAGCCCATGTACCGCTTTGGCTACACAGGGTTCGCGTCCTGAACTATCTCGACGACTGGCTAATCCTAGCTCACTCTCGAGACCAGGTTTGCGAACACAAGGACCTAGTGCTCTGGCACCTAGCTCGTCTGGGCCTTCGGGTCAACTGGGAGAAGAGCAAACTTCACCCCGTTCAGAGGATCTCTTTTCTCGGTATGGAAATCGACTCGGTCGCCATGTCCGTGCAACTTACGAGCGAGCGCGCTCAGTCACTGCTGACTTGCCTGCATCAAATCTGGAGCAAGAGTGCAGATCCACTGAAACTATTTTAGAGGCTCCTGGGGCATATGGCATCTGCAGCGGCAGCCACACCGATCGGGTTGCTTCATATGAGATCGCTTCAGCACTGGCTTCGCGATCAAGTCCTGAGGTGGGCATGGCAACATGGCAAGCTCCGAGTACCAGTTACTCCGACCTGCCGTCAAACCTTCTCCCCCTGGTCGAACCTCAGCTTCTTACGGGCCGGTGTGCCCCTAGATCGAGTTTCCAGACATGTTGTTTTCTCAACAGATGCCTCCACCATGGGACATGCTGCCGCAGGCTCCTGGACAGGACCCCAGCGCCTTCTGCATATCAATTGCCTCGAGTTGCTGGCAGTACGATTGGCTCTGCACCGCTTCCATGCGTTGCTCAAAGACCAGCACGTACTAGTCCGTTCAGACAAAACCGCAACAGTAGCGTACATCAACCATCAAGGTGGTCTACGCTCCCGCCGTATGTTGCAACACGCACGCCACCTTCTCTTATGGAGTCAGAAGCATCTGAGGTCGCTTCGTACATTCCAGGAGACCTGAACTGTGCAGCCGACGAGCTCTCACGGATTCAGCCTCTCTCCGGCGAATGGCGACTCCATCCCCAGTCGGTTCAGCTGATTTGGGATCAGTTCGGGGATACTCAGGTAGATCTGTTTGCCTCCCACGACTCGTCCCATTGCGCCCTGTTTTATTCCTTGAACGAGGGCACGCTCGGCACGGACGCACTGGTGCACAGCTGGCCGTGGGGCCTCCGCAAGTATGCGTTTCCACCAGTGAGCGTTCTCGCACAGACCCTGTGCAAGATCAGGGAGGACGAGCAGCAGGTAATTTTGGTTACGCCTCACTGGCCCACCCGGACCTGGTTCTCTGAACTTTTACTCCTAGCAACAGCACCTCCCTGGCCAATTCCTCTGAGGAAGGACCTCCTTTTTTTGTACAAAAGGCTAAGCTTTAATGACGCTGGTGCCCTCTGCTGGACATTTCATTTGATGAACTTTAGTATCTATACTTATTATTTCTGAATCACCTGACTATCATTTCTGCAATTTCATTGGTTTAGATCAGGAGAACTGAATGTCAATCAAAGAGCGTTCATGCCCAGACACGTAACTATGTTGCTAAAGTTTGCGGCAGTTTTGTGGTGATTCCACTCCGTGCCGATTTGGTCCAATTTCTAGCGGATTTTTGTTCATACTGTTTGCGTACATCTTAAAAGTAAGTAGTTAAATACTCTTTCATGTATATATTGGTAGATTTATTTGCTGCTATGTTACATTGCAGTACTAAAAGTTTGTTTATTCCTTTGAGGTAGTCAATGCACACGTAAGCTCGATTGCACATTCATTTCAGCATAAAACACGCTGAATTAGACTTTGAATGTTACTTTTTGAATGTTATGTGAAAATATTCAATTCGGTATCTGATAGTTTATTTAAAGTGAATATGTGTATAAACCTGAGGAAATGTACAGCTGCTGGACTTGTATAAATATGTCTTTATCTTCATGCTATTGCATTACTTTTATATTGTTCAGTTATTACTGTTTCTGCCTCATTGTACTTATATTCATTATTGTTATTATTGTTCATTTATAAAACCACACCCATACTGATGTACGAATCGAAAGACAACAGTAAAAACTTTATTGTGGACATGGACCAAGTGATTTATTGTTCTGCCTGAACAATCTTTAGCGGTTGTCACCTAGTTTAAGATTCGCACCTCAACAACTTTCATACTTTTCTCAGGGACAGGGCACCCTATGGCACCCTCGTCCCGATCTTTGGAACCTCCATGTCTGGCTCCTGGACTGGACGGAACGAGGTAGGTTTGAGTACCCTACCACCAGCGGTGGTGGATACCATCACTTCCGCTAGAGCATCGTCCACGAGACATGCCTATGCGTTGAAGTGGAACCTTTTCGTCAACTGGTGCTCTTCTCGCTGAGAAGACCCCACGATATACCCGATCAGTGTTGTGCTTCCTTCATGCAAGATGGGTTGGAGCGAAGGCTGTCTCCCTCCAGCCTGAAAGTTTATGTTGCCGCTATCGCCGCACATCATGTTGCAGTTGAGGATAAGTCCATTGGGATGCACGACCTGCACATCAGGTTCCTGAGAGGAGCGAGGAGACTAAATCCTCCTCTCGTACCCTCTCGGGACCTCTCAGTGGTTTTAACAGCCCTGCGGAGTTCTCCCTTCTAGCCCTTGCAGTCAGGATCTCTGTCTTTGACCAGCTCCTTGTCTGTCTTGGTGGGAAGCTGAAGGGAAAGGCTCTCTCCAAGCAAAGGTTGTCACACTGAATAGTGGACGCCATTGCTTTGGCTTACCAGCAGCCAGGTCGACCTTCCCGCTTTGGTGTGAAGGCCCACTCCACATGGAGTCTGGCCTCCTCTTGGGCCTCCTCTAACGCATGGCACCTCGCTAGCATGACATTTGCAGAGCTGCAGGCTGAGCGACACCTAACACATTCGCGAGATTCTATAATCTCTGAGTAGAGCCAGTGTCCTCTCGTGTACTCACAGTGGGGGATTGAACCCGGGTCGCTCACACAAAAGGCAGACATCTTATCCACTGTGCCTTCACCACCCGTCACCACCACCATATCGGATGTGAGGCTTACAGCTCTGGCCTTGTTCACCTCTTCTTTTGCCTTCTTTTTGGCCTCCTTGTATTTTTCCTCAACCATTTTATTTAATGACTGGCAGGATGGAATAATGTAGTTTGGATCCAACATTCCTAAAAACTCCTTAAAGCCAGCATCTTCAACAATTGAAAATGGCTGGTAATCTTTAACAATGCTGTTAACCAAGGCCCCATCAATCATTTGTTTTCTGATCCCTGCAATACAGTAAAGTATTTGAAATATAACTGAATAAGTATTACATAACTATGCACTATTTAAGATACCTCATTATAAATACAGAAATTGACAAACAAATAAATGAATGACTGATCCGAAGTCTTATACCTTGGTTGCTAATTGTTGGTCCATTGCAGAAGATATGTTTTCATGTTTAGCTCTAAAATGTCTCAACAGTGACGATGTGTTGTTATTAAGAAAGCTGTTGAGAACATTTTAGGCACTCATCCTACAGAAGGAGGTCACATGTATTAACTTGAGTACTTTTTTTCATATATATATAATGTAGGCCTATTATTTAACATAATATATTATAAAGTTTTAACACAAATTATTATACACTGAATATGCAAAACCATTACATGTAAATATCAATTTACATTATAATTAATTCTTATATTTATTTAATATAAATTTGTAAATCATAATTCCTTTTAAAATCATATTCTTATTACAAAATAAATATAATAATAATTAGCTTACTGTAGGCTATTTGTTAATACGACCGAAAATGCTGCCAGCCTTCCGAACAGCCTCTTTTCTTGGTTGGTTCCATGCTGAAAATTCAATAGAGTTCACTCTCTGTTTCAGTCTCAGGCTGCGTTCCAGTCCAAAATTGTCTTGCCCTTCACTCGCTAACTTCCCTCCGTCTCGTTCACTTGGATTACGTCATTGCTTACGTTGCACGAGTGCCCACTACTGGCGGAAACTGCAATGGGCTGATTTGGAACGCCCTTGATCACTTGGAATCAGCTATGGAGTTGAATTATGATTTAAATTAGTTTCCCTTTAAGAATTTAAGGCAGCATCCAAATGTATATAGATGTGTTTGAGTTGTTTTAAATGTAAAAAATCATAATTAATATATCATAGAGTTGTTTGTGGTAGTGGTGCTGATTAGACGAGATCTGCGGTGACGTCACAATCGTGTTGCATTGTGGTATATGGAGCTGCCTGAAGTGTACATATGAATGCATGCATTTTTGGCCATGGCGGTCAAATGACCATTTTAGGTAGAAATAGTCAGAACTGTTTTGTGTTTTGTGGTTTTAATAAAATAGCAGTGTCAGAATAAAATATACACATTTATGAAAAGTCAGAGTCCTACAGCACATTGATTTTATTTTAACAAAGACATTACACTGTAAAATTTAAAAACGGTCAAAATGACTGCCTTGGTAGTTCTAGTAATTCTATCGACCAATAACATCGATAAAAGTTGTATTCATGTAAAGTGTGCAACAGTTCGTTGCGGGTTATTATTGTCATTCACAAGTTTGCAATGCACTGTGTAAAATAAAGCCAGAACTGTTGCCTACTGTACATGAATAAAACTTTTATGGACGTTATTGGTTACTTCAGGAACACAAACTTACTTCAAGCAGCCTTGAAGAAGGACAAGCGGAGGAGGAAGATGATGCCGCTCCGTGTCTCTCTTGAGAGCTCATCTTTACAGACTGAGATGATCTAAGCCTTAGGTTCTAAGGTCAAAAATTATTTACATATTTAGTAATACAAACCACGACGTATTGCATACAAATCACCGCGAGAGCTTTTTATTATTATTATTATTATTATTTTATTAAACATTTACTTACAGAATCCAAAAATGAAGATCCATAAGCCAGAAAAGAGAGCCAGAGGTTCAGGGACTGATAGATATTATATCACATTTGAATTCAGAGAAAGAAAGAAAAACAAATAAACAAAAGTAAAACAAAAATACTATTAATAATTATACAAAAATGGCAAAATTTTAGCATACATTCAAAGTTTTAGTAGTCTTTTTGTTACAAGAGGTAGATAAGGATTTGATATAGATTTTAACAATTTTGAAAGTGAGAAAAATTGGGGGTAACTTTCATAGTTTTACATTTGTGGATAAAATATTTTGCAAGCAAAATAATTAAGTTGCAAAGAAAAAAATAATTCTCATATTGCATAATGACAGCATTAGGGATGGCAACAAATACAAGTCAAGTAATATATATATAGCGTTTCTTAGTGGAAAAAACATCCACGTTAGGTAGGGCTGATCAATGGTATTAATGATTGTTTTTTTTTTATTTGAATATCCCCAACTGAGCAAGCCAAAGGCAACAGTGGCAAGGAACCAAAAAACTCCATCAAGTGCCCTACTGGTGTCCTAAAACTCCATCAGGTGACCTAATGGAAAAAAAAACTTGGGAGAACCCAGGCTCAGTCGGGGGCCAGTTCTCCTCTGGCGTTGAACTAGAGGCCGGATTTACACTAACTGTAAAATAAAAAAATTATATGAAAGCCTGACTGAAGAGATGCGTCTTTAGTCTAGTTTTAAACTGGGAGAGTGAGTCTGAGCAACGAACAATCTCAGGAAGGCTATTCCAGAGCTTTAGAGCTAAATGTGAAAATGCTCTCCCTCATTTTGTGGATCTGGATATCCTAGGTATAAACAAAAGCCTCGAATTTAGTGATCTTAAAGAGCACGATGGATTATAGGGCGATAGAAGATCCGTTAAATAGACTGGAGCTAGACTGAACCATTTAGGGCTTTATAAGTCAGTAGCAATACCTTGTAATTAATACGGAACTTTATAGGTAACCAATGAAGTGATGATAAAATCGGTGTTATATGATCATATTTTCTTGATCTAGTAAGAACTCTAGCGGCAGCATTTTGGACTAACTGTAGCTTGTTTATTGAAGATGCAGGACAACCAGCTAATAAAGCATTACAGTAATCTAGTCTCAAGGTCATGAATGCATTAAACTTTCTGCATCAGAAACAGATAGCATATTACATACTTAGCAATGTTTCTAAGGTGAAATGCTGTTTTGTAACATATGAAATATGTTTTTCAAAGACAGGTTGCAGTCAAATATGACACCCAGTATTTTACTGTAGAGATAAAGTAACAGGCATCCTACTATGTTAAAGTTGTGTTGTGAAGGTTTGCGCGTTTCGAACGATAAGTAGTAATCATCTTGTCTGGATTTAATACAAAAATTACATGTCATCCAATCTTTTATATCTTTAACACAATCTGTCAATTTGGATAATTTAGCGTATTCATCCGGCCGTGATTAAATATATATTTGAGTGTCATCAGCATAACAATGGAAACTAATTCCATTGTAGGGTTTGAGGGTGAACCAAACACAAATTAATCTCTCATGGGATTCATTCAAATGTGATTCAGCATTCCAGATCTGAACACCACATTCCAAAGTCACAAGACTGGCTCCAAATTGTCTAGAAAACCCCCCAGAGAAGACTTTTATGGCCCCGTGGCCCCAGAGATAAGCCTAAACAGGTAGAACGTTGTCACTGTTTCATCCTTAATCAAAACAAATCTGCTCAGAAATGGTGAAACGAGGCCTGACCACCAAGGGGCCTGACCACCTTTGACCTCCCTCAGCATCACCACTGCTGAGTAGGACAGAGATGGAAAACAGACCACGCTTTCATGGAACGGAGAGACTTACAGAGAATTTACATATAAAATACATAAAATACTCCCAAAACAATTATTGACGGACTTATAATCAAACATTGTTCCACTACATAATCTGATATTGTATCTACAACATATGTGTCTATTATGCTAGATCACATACAAGTAATGCAATTGTTGTTACTTTAGATGGATGAATGAAAGTGTGTCTTGTTTGATATCAGTATGATCATATATTCTTAATTCATAAGATGGCTTGAGTGAAATCTGTGAAAATGTTTTGTATTCTTATAATAGTAATAATGTCTCAACTGTGGCCTCTTGTTCTCTCTGCTATTGCTGGAGAGCAAGAAGATCACAGATAAGGCATGATTTACGATAAGAAGAAAATAGAGCCACCTCCTAAATTAAGCCAGTGTCCAATTGGCCAGAACTCATCCTGGAGGTTGGACAAACTTTGAGTTTAAAATCTTAAACCCTCTTTTTTTTTCTGGCTCTCGGAAAAAAAAACTCGCTCTCGGAAAAAACTCTCGGCAGAACAAGTCGGGTGGTGCAGATGATGGTTATAGTAACCATGTAGACGCATAGAGACAAATGACCCAAATCAAGATCAGGGTTTTAAAACAGCTCATTCAAGCCATCTAACTCGTCTCACTTTCCTTTCTTTTCCTTTGTTTTCTTTTTCGTAAAAGTCTCGGTTCAAAGTTTTTTGCTCCAAAGTTCGTTTAAACATCTCTCCTGCAACGCGCTTCGAACTGTAAAGACTCTCCTTCGCCTGCCATCACACGTGACCGGCAGTTCAGAAACTTCCATCCAGGCACTTCAAGACAACCAGACACGAGGGCCGGGAAACCCCTTCGACGAAGCACCGCAAAAAGGGAATTCCCTGGCCTAAGCAACGCAAAGACCAGCAAGTACTCCAGACTGTAACTGAACTGGTGTTTTTTTATGTAAATTGAATAACCTGTCTAAGAAACGAAGGTTTAAATTAATGCTTGGGGGTTCGTTCAGGTCATGTCTTACAAAGTGCCTCTCACTCTGAAAACTCACTCTTTCTCTCTCTTCCTCTGCGCCTTGTATGACTGTGTGTGTGTGATTGTGTTTAGACCTTAGTTTTATGTGTTTATAATAGTTAATAAAGTCGTCCATATATTTGAAAAGATATTTGCCTGGTGTTGTGCTTGCACATTTAATGTCTTGTACTGTCAATCTAAAGATACCTTGCTAGTACATAGTGTTTCACTATAGATTGGATATTTATATCTGTTGCCAAGGTTATAATTACGGCCCGTTCAAATGAACTCTAAACGAGTAATTTGCTCGGTTCCATAGTGATTCGATCAAGATTCATTGCAAATCGATGAATCATTCCCTTTGAGCTAAATTGGCCTTCCGGCCCCCTTAAATATATTTTAATATATATTATTATTGTGTGATTCGTTACACCATGTTTCCTTATAATATTTCCAAGTGGCAATATATATATTAAGGAATAATAGAGGGCCTAACACAGATCCCTGCGGCACTCCATAGTTTACTGAAGATATGATAGATTTAATAGACAAAATGGTATAGCGGTCATATGATCTGAACCAGCTTAATGCTTGTCCTTGAACACCAGTATAATTTTGTAGTCGATCTAAGAGTATTGTGTGATCTATAGTATCGAACGCAGCACTAAGATCAATTAAAACTAGTATTGAGATACAGCCTTGGTCAGAAGCTAAAAGTAAATCATTTGTAATTTTAACTAGCACAGTTTCAGTGCTATGATGTGGCCTGAATCCAGACTGAAACTTTTCATAGATAAATGACATCTATGAAAAGTTTCAGTCTGGATTCAGGCCACATCATAGCACTGAAACTGTGCTAAATTGTGCTAGTTTCTCTTGCAAGAAAGAGCCCAGTTGAGCGGAACACAACTTTTTCTAGTATTTTAGACATAAATGGAAGATTTGAAATGGATCTGTAATTTGCTAGGTTATTTGGATCTAATTGTGGTTTCTTAATAAGAGGTTTTATAACTGCCAGCTTGAACGTTCTTGGAACATGACCTAAAGATAAAGACGAGTTAATAATATTAGGAAGAGGCTCTTCCACTATAGGTAACACTTCTTTCAGTAGTTCAGTTGGTATAGGATCTAATAAACATGTTGTTGTTTTAGATGAAGTGATAAATTTATTTAACTCTTTTTGTTCTATAGTTGTAAAGCATTGTGATTGTGCTTGCGGGGTGATAATTGAGGCTGAATTATAAGGCGCGAGCAAAGATTGAACGTTTACAATTGTGGTTCTGATGCTTTCAATTTTCTCAGTGAAGAAGTTCATGAAATCATTACTACTAAACTGTAACGAGGTGTTTTGTTCAGATGACGTCTGTTTATTTGTTAGTCTAGCCTCGGTGTTAAATAAAAACCTTGGATTGTTTTGGTTGTTTTCTATTAATTTGCTTAGGTGCTCAGCCCTGGCTGTTTTTAGACCATTTTTATAATGTGACATACTGTCTTTCCACGCGATTCTGAAGACCTCTAAATTAGTTTGTTTCCATTTACGCTCTAAATTACGGGTTTCTCTCTTTAGAACATGCGTAGTATTGTTGTATCATGGTGCTTTACTTTTCTCTCTGACCTTTTTTTATCTAATGGGTGCAACAATATCCAATGTTCTAGAGAGAATGGTGCTCATAGTCGTAGTTAGTTCGTCTAGTTCATCTGTTTGTTTGGGTTCAGGCAGCAGCTGAGACAGATCAGATAAGCTCTTTGAGAAATTATCTATGGTGGATCATGGGAGGATTGTTCTGCCTGTCGATAGCGTGGCGCAGCATGACATGTTACAGCAGTACGTAATATGCAAGTTACCATGTAATATCATCACTTTGTGGAATGATATAATAATAATAATAATAATTCATTACATTTATATAGCGTTTTTTGGACTCTCAAAGTGCTTTACATAGAAGGGGGGAATCTCCTCAACCACCACCAATGTACAGCATCCACTTGGATGATGCGACGGCAGCCATATTGCGCCAGAACGCTCACCACACACCAGCTTACTGGTGGAGAGGAGACAGTGATGAAGCCAATCAGTATATGGGGATGATTAGGAGGCCATGATGGACAGAGGCCAAGGGGCAAATTTGGCCAGGATGCCGGGGTTACACCCCTACTCTTTCGAAAGACATCCTGGGATTTTTTGTGACCACAGAGAGTCAGGACCTCAGTTTAACGTCTCATCCGAAGGACGGTGCTCTTTGACAGTACAGTGTCCCCGTCACTATACTGTGGACCCACACAGACCACAGGGTGAGCGCCCCCTGCTGGCCTCACTAACACCTCTTCCAGCAGCAACCTGGTTTTCTCAGAAGGTCTCCCATCCAGGTACTAACCAGGCTCAGCCCTGCTTAGCTTCAGTGGGCAACCAGTCTTGGGCTACAGGGTGATATGGCTGCTGATATCTATATCGGTTGGATCGGTTCCATATGATATAATTAAATTGAGTGTATGATTAAGACGATGAGTTGGTCTGGTGACGTTTTGTTTGACCCCAAAGGAGTTTAGTAAATCTGTAAATGCAGCCCCTAACACATCATTTGAATTATCTACGTGTATGTTAAAATCTCCAACAATTAATGCTTTATCGATGATGTTGACCAATAGATCTGAGAGAAAATCTGCAAACTCTTTTAGGAAATCAGCGTATTACCCTGGCGGTCTATATACGGCAGTGGCGGTTCTAGAGGGAGGCCAGGGGGGGGGCCACTGCCCCTGTGATAAAAAGCTTGGCCCCCCTTGTGGCCCCCCTAAATGTGGAGTTTGAAATAATTTTTACAAAACTGTTTTTTGCTATCGTTGTATGCGTATTATTTTTTATTATTCTATCTTTGTGGATTTGCATTTTCACGTGACAATTCGCATCACATTCGCGGGAATCGCGGCAGAATAACGTCTGTCTCCTGCACGTGAGAGAGGAGAGAAGGAGAAAGTTGTTAAATGTCAGTTCAGTTGTAAGTTTATTCTTAATGTGCATATGGGGTGTGCGATGTGTATTGTCTATTGTAATCATTGTTTTAACTATGTACGAGGCACTGAGCTGACATCGCATTTGTCTATCGTCCTTTCACTGCTGTGTGCAGTTCATAGGTAGGCTATGTCCCCAAATTAGTTTTTGTCTTATATTTATATCATATTATGTTCTTATATTAGAATATCACATCAGCAAGAGTGCTGTTTTCCTGTGCACAATTGCAACTGTGATATTTATGTTATACAACAGTTAAATTAACAATAGGCCTAAGTTAAGATTGGGAGTTACTTTTTAGACACAATATCAATATTGTTTGTTTTCTCTTTATTTCGCCAACTAGAATTTCATAATGAAACTGTAGCAGAGTCTCAATGCAACACAGCGATGATTTATTGACTGAAATCCGCGTTTTGAACGAATCACTTGCTTCTTTCCCGAATGAATCAGCCGTTTGAACAAATCGGTTGAATGAATGAATCCCTCTTACAGGGACTTGCCGCCGCCTACTGGCGGTTTTAGTTTCATATTTAAAGTATCCTTTAATTAAAACGTTAAAATTAGAAATCATTTCATATTTCAGACAGACGGGTCATCTCGATTGCTCGATTGCTTTTGTCCGCCTCGCTGCCTGCTGTGAGCTGTGAGTTTGTTTGCGTCGTGGCTGTCTAAGCCTCGTATTAGCTTTGTATTTCCTTCTGTTATTCCGTATTTCTCTCTTTTATTCTGTTCTGAACCATCATTTAACTCATAATTACAACTCGGACTGTTGGCCAGACGCGTATAAAGCCATTATAGGCTGGAACCGCAAATACGGTTGGAACATTGGTTGTTGGTCGTAGAGCGAGACACCGCTTCACTGCTGCTCGCCCTGCGATCGACTGCTTTTGTCAGCCTCGTTGCCTGCTGTGAGTTTGTTTGTTTGCGTCGTGGCTGTCTAAGCCTCGTATTAGGTTCGTATTTCTTTCTGTTTTTCCATATTCCTTTCTTTTATTCTGTTTTGAACCATCATTTAACTCATAATTACAACTCGGGCTGTTGAGCAGACGCGTCTCAAGCCGTTACCCAACACCGGTCCTTTACACCTATGGGTCACGGCTGAGCGAGTCTTCTTTACACTCACTTACAAACGAACATTTTGCCGTCTTTCGTGCGTCTACATTACACCCGTACCACCCAAGACTTGAGTCATAAATTAGTATAAATATTAATAGCATCACTGGTTGTATCATTGCTAACTTACTGTCCATCTGTTAAAATGGCGAATATATCAGGTGTATGTTATCTTTTGGTGCAGATGAGAACAAATCTGATTTGCTCGCGGTGCAGTCTGAATTAGAAGCTGTTGAAAAGCAGATCCGTGACCTTCTAGACAGACAAGCTGAGCTGAGAGACCGGCATTTAGCTCTTGAAACATCACAGGCTGATGCACAAGGATCAGTGATTAACGTTAGTAACCCGCTGACGCCGACCTCGTCTACTCCGTGCGTTTCTCAGCATTGGTCCCGAGCGTCCAGGCCACGATCAGCCATGGTTTCATTCACTCCGGCTCCAACTCACCACCACGAAGCCTGGGTGGTTCCGCGGAAGTCGCGAGCCAGGACAAGAATCTTTTGATCAACTGAGATCTTGAACGGTGATGAGCGCGTCGGAGCTGTTGTGCTGCACGCCGGAGCTAACGACATTAGGCTGCGACAGACGGAGGTTCTGAAGAAAGACTTCAGGAGCCTTATTGATACGGTACGCAGCACATCGCCTGAAACATCGATTATTGTGTCTTGACCGCTTCCTACATACCGACGAGGGCATGAAAAGTTCAGTAGATTATTTGCGCTAAATGAATGGTTATTGTCATGGTGCAATGAGCAGAAACTGCTCTTTGTAAATAATTGGAATCTGTTTTGGGAGCGACCGAGGCTCTTCCGCACTGATGGCTTACACCCAAGTAGAATTGGGGCAGATCTTCTGTCGGATAACATCTCCAAGATGTTAAATACCGTTTGACTAGTAACCAAAAATCCAAATCACAGTCTCTACTGCACCAATTTAATTGATATTAATACTAGTGTAGAACATTGCATAGAAACTGTGTCTATTCCTCGTTTACTAAGATCAAATAATAAATCTACTGCGGGATCTAGAAAAAATCGAATTGTTATTAAAACAAAAAATCTCGCTATTAGTGAACAAAAACAATTTCTAAAGCTAGGTCTTCTAAACATTAGATCGCTCACACCTAAGGCGGTTATTGTAAATGAAATGGTCACAGATAATCATTTCGATGTTCTGTGCCTTACTGAAACCTGGCTTAAACCAAATGATTATTTTGGTCTAAATGAGTCTACTCCGCCAGGATACTGTTATAAGCATGAGCCCCGTCTGATCGGTCGTGGCGGCGGTGTTGCAACAATCTACAGAGATATCCTTAATGTTACTCAGAAAACTTGTCATAGGTTTAATTCGTTTGAAGTACTTGTGCTAAATGTTACGCTGTTAGATGTAAGAAAAAAATCCCTATTATCTCTAGCATTGGCTACCGTATATAGACCTCCAGGGCCTTACACCGATTTCCTAAAAGAGTTTGCTGACTTTCTATCAGATCTTTTGGACAACGTTGATAAAGCATTAATTGTTGGAGATTTTAACATACACGTAGATAATTTAAATGATGTGTTAGGGGCTGCGCTTACAGATTTATTAAACTCCTTCGGGGTCAAGCAAAACGTCACCGGATCAACTCATCGTCTTAATCATACACTCAATTTAATTATATCATATGGAACCGATCCAACCGATATAGATATCATTCCACAAAGTGATGATGTCACTGACCATTACATGGTAACTTGCATATTACGTACTGCTGTAATATGTCATGCTGCGCCACGTTATCGACCAAGTAGAACAATTCTTCCATCCACCATAGGTGATTTCTCAAATAGCTTATCTGATCTGTCTCAGCTGCTGCCTGAACCCAAACAAATAGATGAACTAGACGAACTAACTAGGACTATGAGCACCATTCTCTCTAGATCATTGGATATTGTTGCACCCATTAGATTAAAAAAGGTCAGAGAAAAAAGTATAGCACCATGGTACAATAATACTATGTATGTTTTAAAGAGAGAAACCCGTAATTTAGAGCGTAAATGGAAAAAAACTAATTTAGAGGTCTTTAGAATCGCGTGGAAAGACAGTGTCACGTTATAAAAAGGCCCTTAAAACGGCCAGGGCTGAGCACCTCAGCAAACTAATAGAAAACAACAGAAATAATCCAAGGTTGTTATTTAATACCGTGGCTAGACTAACAAATAAACAGAAGTCGTCTGAACAAAATACCTCGTTACAGTTTAGTAGTAATGATTTCATGAACTTCTTCACCGAGAAAATTGAAAGCATCAGAATCAAAATCGTAAACCTTCAATCTTTGCTCACGCCTTATAATTCAGCCACAATTATCACCCCGCAAGAACAATTACAATGCTTTACAACCATAGAACAAAAAGAGTTAAATAAATTTATCACTTCATCTAAAACAACAACATGTTTATTAGATCCGATACCAACTGAACTACTGAAAGAAGTGTTACCTATAGTGGAAGAGCCTCTTCCTAATATTATTAACTTATCTTTATCTTTAGGTCATGTTCCAAGAACGTTCAAGCTGGCAGTTATAAAACCTCTTATTAAGAAACCACAATTAGGTCCAAATAACCTAGCAAATTACAGACCCATTTCGAATCTCCCATTTATGTCAAAAATTTTAGAAAAAGTTGTGTCCGGTCAACTTGGCTCTTTCTTGCAAGAAAACGACATCTATGAAAAGTTGGATTCAGGTCACATCATAGCACTGAAACTGCGCTTGTTAGAATCACAAATGATTTACTTTTAGCTTCGGACCAAGGCTGTATCTCAGTACTAGTTTTACTTGATCTTAGTGCTGCGTTCGATACTATAGATCACACAATACTCTTAGATCGACTACAAAATTACACTGGTGTTCAAGGACAAGCATTAAGCTGGTTCAGGTCATAATTATCTGACCGCTACCATTTCGTCTACTTAAATGGAGAAAAATCGATCATAACTTCGGCAAACTATGGAGTGCCACAGGGATCTGTGTTAGGCCCTTTATTATTCTCAATATATATGCTGCCACTTGGTAATATTCTAAGGAAACATGGAATTAGTTTCCATTGTTATGCTGATGATGACACTCAAAAATATATTTCATCACGGCCAGATGAATACGTTAAATTATCCAAATTGACAGATTGTGTTAAAGATATAAAAGATTGGATGACGCGTAATTTTCTTTTATAAAATCCAGACAAGACAGATGTACTACTTATCGGTTCTAAAAACCGTCCACAAACCTTTCACAGCACAACTTTAACATAGTAGGATGCCCTGTTACTTTATCCGCTACAGTAAAAGACCTGGGTGTTACATTAGACTGCAACCTGTCTTTTGAAAAGCATATTTCATTTGTTACAAAAACAGCCTTTTTCCACCTTAGAAACATTGCTAAGCTACGTAATATGCTATCAGTTTGTGATGCAGAAAAGTTAGTTCATGCATTCATGACCTCGAGACTAGATTACTGTAATGCTTTATTAGCTGGTTGTCCTGCATCTTCAATAAACAAGCTACAGTTAGTCCAAAATGCAGCCGCTACAGTTCTTACTAGATCAAGAAAATATGATCATATAACACCGATTTTATCATCACTTCATTGGTTACCTATAAAGTTCCATATTAATTACAAGGTATTGCTTTTGACTTATAAAGCTCTAAATGGTTTAGCTCCAGTCTATTTAACGGATCTTATATCGCCTTACAATCCATCGCGCTCTTTAAGATCACTAAATTTGAGGCTTCTGGTCATTCCTAGGATATCCAGATCCACCAAAAGAGGCAGAGCATTTTCACATTTAGCTCCAAAGCTCTGGAATAGCCTTCCTGATATTGTTCGTTGCTCAGACTCGCTCTCCCAGTTTAAAACTAGACTGAAGACACATCTATTTAGCCAGGCATTCATATACATTTTTTATCTTACAGTTACTGTAAATTCGACCTCTAGTTCATAAACGCCAGAGGAGAACTGGCCCCCGACTGAGCCTGGGTTCTCCCAAGGTTTTTTTTTTTTCTCAATTGGGTCATCTGATTGAGTTTTAGGACACCATTAGGTCACTTGATGGAGTTTTTCGGTTCCTTGCCACTGTTGCGTTTGGCTTGCTCAGTTGGGGATATTCAAATTAATTAACCAATCATTAACTGATCATTGATCAGCTCTACCAAACTTGGATGTCTTTTTTCCAGTAATAAACAAACATTGTTAAGTTGTTTTGATTGATACTGTGAAGCAGCTTTGATACAATCTGTTTTGTGAAAAGCGCTATATAAATATACTTGACTTGACTTTACTTGACTTGACTTATGTGCACGTCACAGACGGTCCGGGCACTGCACTTCCGCGCTTCAGAGTTCCGTCTTTTGCATTCCGTCAATATTACGTTATTATAAATATCTAAAAAAAAAATTATATATATATATATATATATATATATATATATATATATATATATATATATATATATATATATATTATTATTTTTTATTTTTATTTATTTTTTTGAAAATCGATTTTTGACATTTGTGAATCGATTCAGAATCGTCCACGTCAGCATTGCGATGCATCTAAGAATCGATATTTTCCCCCATCCCTACTTACAACATCCAGGTCCTCAGAACTGGATAGATGTAATACTGGTGCCTCAGCCTGGGGGGAAGAAACTGTAGCGCGTGCTTCCACACCCGGGACTGAGGCACTGGATCTGACAGGTGAAGGTTGAGATAGGGCAGCCCGTCAAAAACCCCGCTGTCAGATCCATTTGCGATCCCCACGACAAGCGGCGCCGCTCTGCCTCAACAGAAGCGGGACCCGAGCCACGGGGAGCGCGCACCGAACCATTCTCCTCGAAGAGTGATCGGCGGGAGCGAAGCTTTCTTAGAGGAAAACGCTCGCAATGCTCACAGTCGGCTCCCTCGAGAGCAGACTAGGCATGCTGCACTCCCAAACAAACAACGCATAGATCGTGTGTATCCCCACCAGTGAGATAACGAGAACATGGGGGAACACACTTTCTATACAGCTGCTCGCTCGCCATAATATACAACGCATTCTCATCCTTTGGCGTCATATAGGTGACGCCATATGACATTTCGTCGAAATCTTACGCACATGGCACCCTTTAGCGTCAATATAACACGTACTGTTTAGGTTTAGGTCTGGGGTAGAGTTACGGTTATGACGCCTTGGGATCTGCGTCTCATATTGACGTTAAAGGATGCCATGTGCGTCGGATTTAGACGAGCGTCACCTGTATGACGCCTTGGGTTCTGCGTCTCATATTGACGCTAAAGGATGCCATGTGCGTAAGATTTCAATTAAATGTCATATGGCGTCACATGTATGAAGCCTTGGGATGAGAACGGGCTGTAATATATATGTATATATATATATATGTTTTTTTATATAGTGAAAACTCCTGCCTAGTAGACACTATATGACAGACAAAAAACACTTGGACAGAATTCACACACAGAGCGCTTGCTGAAGTCACAGAAGCTGTCGCGGTTGTGTTTTTGGGGTGCTTTATAGTTTCCTGGTCGATGACGTCCTATGACGTTCCGTCTCACCATTGGACTGATTCCATACGTGCTTCATGACGCACTCACGCAGGGGCGTTCCCACAGCGTTTTACGCAGCTCGAGTTCCCTTGAAAGGGAACTCTATATTTTGTCTAAAACAACTGATATGTTTTGTGATATTTTTTTTCAGCTACTATAAATCAAATATATAATAGTATATGTTATTTCTCATTTTCTTCTTAGTTTAGAGTTGCATTTTGTGTTTTCTTATTGTGTTTTTATTCTGACCTGTGAATATATTTGATTTGATTTTATGCATGTCATTTAAGAAAGGATTTATGCCAGTATTTGTAATATTATTGTAATTTAATTTTACAGACTCGGGATGCTAACCAGTTTGGACACCAACCAATAGCAAGCAAAAACTCCAGAATGGCTCGCATCCTTAACCATGTCAGTGTTGCTGTTGGCCTCTTCTTCTGGTTGATCGGTGTCATCTTTATCATTAAATTTGTTATCGAAATTACACACATGAGCTATAACTATGACAATATCTATAAAACATATTATAGACCATACGAGTAAGAAATATCATGGTAGGTCACCAGAAAGCTATAGATGGTCAAGGAACATTAAACACATTTTTTGAATACACAGGCATTTGGTGGTCTGCTTTTAAATGTTAGTGTTGCTCAAGTTATTGGTATGAGAGCTGTAAGACTCCAAATGTGTAAGGAGCTCAATCTATAGTGCCAGGATTGATTTGTATATTTCCTGCAACTCATCTGCCTTAAAAACACATGCTTTTTTTTTTGTATTTTAAAAATAATGAAATCTTTGACTGTACATGTATCATCAATTAAAACATTTATTTTTCTTCTTATCTTTGTTATATCATAAAACTTTGGTTATAAATAAGAAATGTATTTAACGTTATGGGTCTGTTGTTTTATTTTTTCAAACTTTTAAAAAGTATCTGAAAGCACAAAGACAATTGTCTGTTTTCCATACTTACATTTTCTAATGTTTGGTATCCCATGCCAGAAACACGGGTTCGAATCTCGCTCGGAGCGGGGTGAGTAGAATCGGAGGGGTTACATTTGGTGCCGTAACCCAGATGGGAGTGAGGTTTAGGTTAAGTGTAAAGGAGACCAGCTAGTTAGAGCTGTGCGAGTAAACCTCACTCCCCTGGCGACAGGGGATTGTGCATACTGGCATGCTAAAAGGGGTCTTGCACAATCAATGAGGACGATCACCCACACCGATAATTTTTGTTGTGTGCACCTGCGTGCTATAAGGAGTGACCAGCATCAAGCGTTTTAATAAAAATAAGCAAAAGTATCACAGAATGGTCCCATGTGACGTTTTATATATTCCATGTGTAAGCCTGAATGGTAGGGTTTGGTAAAAAAAAAAAAAAAAACGTATTATTTAAAGAAAATCCTGACCTTGGCCAGTGGTCTTCTGTGCACAGCTGCGTGACATGCACGTTCGTTTGACTCTGTTAGCATCGCAGTTCACTCTAAATCACCCAGAAAAAGCACAAGTTTTCAATATTAACAAAAATGCGACATGAAATACAACGGCTAGAAAAAAATTAATCAGTTTGACAACACATGTGCTGCAAATGCTCACAATGCAAACATATACAGAAACACACTGCAAATACTCAAACAACCATTATTTAAATGTATGCATATGGGTGACAAGGCATTAATCGCTATGTTATTCTAGGATCATTGAGATATTATTGTAGTTTTTATTTTTATTTTATTTTTTCAGCTCAGTACTTTTTTTGTCATTTTATTAGTTTGTTTTTAAATATGTCTAGGCCTATGTAGTTGTTATTATTTAGTTTTAGAAGGCTACATCAAGTTTAACTAAATAAAAATGAGAAATCAAACTTTGACATTTGCTGCAGCTCCATACATTATCAAAACCGCTTTATCCTTATTAGGGCCGTGGGAGGCTGGGGCCTATCCCAGCATCTTGGACCACAGGCACAGACAATTTAGCATCAATTTAAGAAACCGGAGCACCTGGAGAAAACCAACTCAGAACATGCAACATGGAAGAACATGCAAACTTCTTGCTGTGAAGGAACAGTGCTACCCACTGAGCCACTGCCTCCATTTACTCAATTTTCTTTAAATCAAAATAGATTCAGCAATAAAAATACAAAATTTTGCCGTTGTTACACATTGGCTATTCTTTTTTTAACTGTAGGCTATTCTTTATTCTTTTAACAAACGTCACCAATAGGCCTATTTGATTTTCTTGATGTTGCTCTGTTGCACTCTCGCTCTTATGTTGTTAGGATGACAAAAAAAAATGTAATGTTACATTTTTAGGCTGGTCCGCTTCAAAGAATTCACAGTGCGAACTCCAGTACGAGGCTATAAAGAGTTCAAGGTGAGGTGTAGGTTAGCTAAACATAATACATAACTGATTTACGATAGAAAAGTTAAACGACCAACAGCAATCCAGTGATCTACTCGACTTTTTTTTGTCAAATACCATTTTGATTTTTAAATGAATAAGCATATAAATTATGTGATTCTGATTAATGTAATTCGTTTGAATGTGACAAGACATGAAACATTAACAGAGCCATTTTTGGTATTAGCATATGATTTGAGTGAATGTGTGCATATTTTGAAATAAAAAGTATTATTTGCAAATAGTTCAAATGCACTACAATTAATTCTGGTTATTTTATTATTTTATTCTCTGAAATCCCTTTAAATCCTGGTCCACGGTCAATTCATGATACCTTCGTCAAATTTTGCAAAGGCCTCATAAAGAGCGAGGCCCTCTGCGGTCACACACTTCACACAGCTCTTGCTACGGCTATACAAGCCTGAGGTGAAATGTAAACAGTCAATGATGGCTAATGTAAACTCTCTGGCTAAATAAAAATGTTGGCATTTGATGGCAAGGTATTGCAGATCTGATGTGCATAGCTCTTTTTTTTTTTTTTTTTTTTTTTGTCCATGCAGTGAATGGAGAATCCTGGCAGCTGCTCAGCATGATCTGGAATGGCTGTCGTGACTCGTGAGCCATGTTTTGGTAAGACAAAAAAGCAATGACAACTCCCTGGAACTTTATTCAGGCTCTAAATAATGACTGGACATTCACTAAAATATATTTAGGCATTTGCCCAGAATGTGCCGTTTCATTCTAGATTTCTCACACTGGCTCTTTTTTCTCATTGCCGTCATTGTCTCAGGAGAGTAATTCCATTGTTTACCTGGCTCAGAGTGATTTCCAAAGGCCAGTAAGGGTCGGGATGAACACGAGAGCTTGAGTGATAAGGTCTACTACAATATTAATTAAAGTTTGCCTCTCATACCTTATAAGTCCATTAGCTAATGCAATAATAATAGTACATAACAAAAAACTAAAGACAATGTAAAATACAAGAAATTTACAATGTGATTTCAACTGTGATTTGCACGCCATCTCAACTTGTATATAAACTATGAATATAGTTAATATTCAGATATTAATAATGCCTATTATTAATATGTATACTTGTGTATAAATCATTTATATGAATGCAGGAATGTTTGAAGATGTTTTTTTTTTTTTTATTACAATGATAATCCTATGTGGTTGATATGTTAGCTAAATGCTAATGGATGGTCTTGCTGTCATCTATCTAGAGAACCTCCGACTCACTCAACTTGATTTTCACAACACCAATAGGCTACATTTGAATGTATGGTATTGAAGGCTGGCTCTCTTATAATTATCTTGCTCTATCGTCTTCCTAAGGCCTTGTGTCACAACACAAGTGACAAAGGAAGCGGAACAAATATCGACTGGAAGTGTGTTCCCCCCGGAACAATATCAGTGAAACACCGAGCCGGTTCCGCTTGTTGTTGGTTTCCATGACAGCGGCGGCTGATGAGGCAAAAACGGTATCAGGTGCGGGCGATTGGTGTGAGGATCGGCGATAGGTAGTGATGGGCAGATCGAGGCTTCGTGCAGCAAAGAAACAGTTGAACCAAATGGTCCATATTGTTTCGAGGCTTCGAATCAATCCGACACCCGTCTCAACGGTGACACCTAGTGGTCACTTGCAGGTGTTGATCTGACACAACCTTGACGAGCCATGAAAATTTGTTGTTTTTTTTTATTATTGTACTTTTCTAATATGTGAATCTTGTAACCTATAGGCTCCTCACTGTGCATAATGTTATTTTGGTCCTGCAAAATGAATATTAAAAAAATAAATCAAGCCACTATGTCTCACTTTTTTTTTTTACATATTTTTATCCAAAAATATTCATTTCTCTGCTCTTCATCACAATACACATACATCTCACTTCATTGGGGGTTTTTAAATGGAAATGTTTCCACACCACAGATGTGCATCTCTTCTGGGGAGCCTCCATTCTATCTCCAAATCTATCTAGATATGTATCTCTAATCTATGTAATTACATATATCTACAATCTATCTATGTATTTAGATATGTATATGTAGCCTATCTATAATCTATGTATTAGATATTTATCTATAATCTATGTATCTATAATCTATCTATGTATTTATATATGTAGCCTATCTTTAATCGATCGATCAATCTATCTATCTATCTATCTATCTATCTATCTATCTATCTATCTATCTATCTATCTATCTATCTATCTATTAAGCTGTCTATATTTATATCTATGCATCTATTAATGTGTCACTATAGCCTATGTATACGCTGTGTCTCTAGCCTATCAGTCAATGTGTTGTGTAAATTTAAATGTAAGCCTAAGTATAACTAAACAAATCGCACTATAAATGTCACTATATCCCCAAAAATCCGCTATCTCAAAATCAAACTCCTCTCACAAAAACCCACGAGGTCAATATGCGTTGATTTCACTTTTCTACAGATGTGCGATTGTGTGGTCTGTGTCCGACCGTGTCAATCAAACGCTGATTCGGCGGATCACACCTGATGAAACACTTAGTGAAACACTTCGAGGCTTCGTTTGGCCATAGTCACGTGACATGGGTGTTTTGAATCAGTGATTCGAAACATCTGTGCTTCGGGATCTCGCAAAGCTTCGGAACGACTGTTTCGCGTCAGCCATCCCTAGCGATAGGGCTACGGGGCCGAATGAAGCAGTTAAAAGGAAAAGGAAGAGGAAATCGAGTGTGGTACTCCCCGGGAAAAATCGTTCCTTTGGCGGTGGCTTGAATTTGCTGGGATCTTTGGAGAGGGCTGTGAGGATTTGGCTGGATTAAGGGTGCAACGGTGATTTGTGTGAATACAAGCTGGAAACGGGAACTGGATGGGAAGTGGGAGAATTGTGGAGATACAGTCAAGACTGGAGAGCACCATCATTTCCTGAGAGGAAGTTAAGTAATGAAACATCGGATCTGTGTGAATGCATGCCTTGCACTGAGTTGAATAAGGAATTGTGAAGTGTATTGAACACGAGTGTAACTGTCACTTAAGAGTGTGAACGAGTCATCATTGAAATCCTGATATCTTCGTCTGAGTGTGAGAGAGTATTGTATACGCTGTTTCCCATGCTGTGAGAAGTCATCTGCATCTCTTCATCTCCTGAGTGCTGATTCAGTGTAACAGTGGAAGGATTGACCATTGGAAGATTCTTCTGCTACTGCCTTCTTGTGTGATGCCTGTCTGAAGGAGGGACACACCCTAGCATCAGTGCTGTCTGCTTAGAACAACACAATACAGCCATGATTCTTTTGCTACTGTCTTGTGTGATGCCTGTCTGAAGGAGGGACCCACTAGCCTCAGCGCTGTCCGCTTAGAGCCACACAATCCAGCCGTAAGCTCGATTCTCCATCTTACAGAGAAGTGTGCCTGCACCTGTATAAATTGCTCTGTCTGTTTAAATAGAAGATTCCTCCGTTGCTGCCTTCTTGTGTGATGCCTGTCTGAAGCAGAGGTTCGCCCTGGCCACATCGTATCAGCACAGCCATCCACTCCAGCCGTAAGTCCTTGCCCCATTGTAAAGGGAAGTGAGCTTGTAAAATAGTCTCTGTCTTTGGAATAGATGATACCTCTGCTAACGACCAACCCCGCCGAAGGAGAAAGAGACACGAGGGACCCGCACCTGCTTTGTCCTTTGGAGAGGTATACGTACCTGCCACTCACCTGTCCGGTGTAAGAGTCCCCTCCTAGTCCTCAGTCCTGGTCCAGGCCCGTCCGGACATCTGTCCGCCTGTATCACGCCCAAGAAGGTTTACTTACCAAGATACTTACCTGCTTGCTGGAACGGCGGTCTAATCCCTCCTCCTCAGTGGTTGCCGGTGGCACGGATCGGTGGGGTGAACCCCTCGCTTCCCAGGGTCCAAAAGCGGGTTCCCCTTCCTGGGAAGAGACACAAAATCCACATCAAGACTTTTAATTCCACTTGTCTGTCTGGTCTCTGGTACGCTCCTCAAGGTGGTCCTGGGTTTGAGGGGTGGGTGCAGTCTGGCTTGCCCCCCCCCCCCCCCCCTGACCTGTGACACTTGTCTAACTTTTTTTCGGAACTCGGTGAACTGTTGACACTTGCCTGTACATTGTCATTTCCCATTCTCCTGCTCGGTGACTTTAATATTCATGTTGATGCTGTTTGCTCTAACACTAATCAATTACTTTTTGAATTTTATAATTTGACTACGCATGTTCATTTTCCTACTCATTTGCATGGTCATATCCTTGATTTGATCCGTACATCAGGGATTGATACATCTTCCATCTCTTCTTCTGACTGGTATTTCTGATCATAAATTAATTGGTTTTATCCTAATTTCAGCCGACTATTATATCCCATTTCATGTTTCTCTAACGATGCTACGAAGCTTATTTGCAGAATATGTCTGGTTAGTCCCTGACTTTCTTTTCTCTGACTACTCCATCTTCTGGCTCTGAGTAATCTTGAAATCCAACTCTTCATGCCGTCGATTTAAGCCTGCTCCTACTTCTCTCCTGAAACTAAAAAAGCCATTCTGTATTCTCTGCACCTATTTCTCACTTCTGTCACGTTTTGGTTTTGTTTCATGTTCTTGTTTCACATCTGTCATGTAATCCTCGGTTATAGTCCCACTGTTATATTGTTATCTGTAAAGTATATCCACTGAAGGCAATTTGTAGAACCCAAGTTTATTAATGCAACAAGATCAAACATAAAACAAAGGCATGAAACTCAAAACAAGAACATGGACTTACAATCAGTGGTTACAGGTAACAATACTTGACAAATACACATGTTTCTTCTTTAGGGTTTAATGGCGGTTGGCAAACCAGTTTAACGGTGCATTTTCGCCACCGACTGGACTGTGGAATGAGAGATTAAGCAAGAAATAAATGAATTAAAATAAATTAAAAAATAAAAACAATTTAATAATTTAACTAAATCACTTTCTTTAAGAAACTTAATTGTATGACAATATATCTGGCCTGCTGGTTTCCCCAAGAGACCTGACACTTACCTGATGAGGTTTTTAGGGCTACATGTTTGATTTTGAGTGTTCCTTTGGCCAGAATATCCACCTGCACATTTCCCTCCACACCAACATGAGCAGGAATCCAAAGGAAGCATGTGGATAAACCCTTTAGCTCCATCCTTTATACTATAAGGAATATATTATTGATGATTTACCAGATGTAATACTCATAAGTGCAGACACGCTATCATATGCAATATCAATATTATTGGTTTCCCTCTCTTCTATCCACTACAGGGCCAGTGATATTGCAGTCAATTCTGTGGTATACACTGACACATGATCTGATATTCTTTTCTTAATATATGACTCACTTGCTGGGATATAAACTGCTGCACCTGCATGCCCTGTATCAGGATCTTTGGAGCCATCTGTGAATATAAACTTTTATATAATATAATTTTGAATATAAATTGCATTTTGAAAAATACAAATCAAAATAATTCTGTACTATGCTGCAATCTGGAAGTTTCTTTGACATATCCTTCAATCCCTGCTGTACGTTTAGGTCTATATGTGGTGTTGAGAATGACCAGGGAGGAATGGAAGACTGTGACACTGTAGGGCTGTAATCTAATTGTCTTAATGTGTAACTCTGGATGTGTAAGATGGCGCCGCTGTGATTGGCCTGCCACTTGCTCCTCTGCTTTGTTATGTTTGTTTTTGCTACCGTCTCGCCGTTTGTTGTTTATGATCGCACTACGCTGTTGGAATTGCGTACTACAACTTATCGCCTCCTAAATGCCCAGTCTTTCAAACAACTACCGTCACTATTGACATTAATTCCTTCTTTCCCGAGACGCCCTGTCTACCTGCTACCAACCAGTAAACGCCGCAGAAGACGCGGTCGGAGAGGCGGATTATCTGTAAGGCTGAGGACTCACCTGGATTCTCCGTCGTTGAGGGGTGGAGATCGATCAGGGCTTGGCGGAAGTTTCGTTCCCCCGCCGTGTAAATACATCCATCCGGAGCTGCTTCCAAGGAAACCTCCGTCCAATTCCTCGTGTGACACCACCGCCTGTCAACTCGACCACGTTCAGCATGGCTCTTTGCAACACCAGATCGCTCAATAACAAAACATTTGTTCTCAATGATGTCATCTCCTCCTACAATCTGGATTTGTTTTTCCTCACCGAAACCTGGCTTCCCCCAGGTGACGTCAGTGCCTTTTAGGAACTCCTCCCCGCTGGCTATCTTTGCTTAAACACTCCGCGGCAAACGGGTAGGGGCGGGGGGATAGCTAGAGACAGTCATTGAAGTGCCGCCAGTTGCTCACTAGAGGGTACTCCAGCTTTGAGTTACAAGCATTTGTACTCACACTGCCCTGTCCTATTTTATGTGCAGTAATCTATCGGCCGCCTAAATTAAATAGGGATTTCTTAAATGAGTTCTCAGAGTTTCTGACTGAGTTTTTGGCAAAGTTTGACAATATTTTAATTTGTGGTGATTTTAACATTCATGTCTGCTGCCCCTCTGATAAACCTGCTAACGATTTTAATGCACTTCTAGACTCATTGGATCTGATTCAGTTTATATCCTGTCCCACTCATAGGTTAGGTCATACTCTTGACCTTATCATTACTCGTGGGGTGACTGTGTAAACTTGTGAGGTCCTGGATTTTCCTATCTCTGACCACTCTCTTATACGGTTTGACATCTGTGCTGTTCCTCCTGTTCCCACGTCCATGCCCCCCCATCGTAGTCACATCATTACCTCTTCTACAGGTGATGACTTTGTTGATGCTTTCTCTGTTTCCGATTTCACCTCTGGTGCTGGACTGGTATTGCCTCTATGCCCTGACCTTTTCTTCTCCTCCTTCCATACCATCTGCTCCCAGATTATGGACTCTGTTGCACCCTACAAGCTAAACACGACCAAAGGTCCTATGGACCCATGGCTCAATGACTCAACTTGGGTTGCCAGGCGTCAGTGTAGACAGGCTGAACGTAAATGGAAGAAGGATAGGCTGCAGGTGTCACTGGAAATGTTTAGAGACAGTCTTGTCACCTATCAGAAAGCAGTGAAGGAAGGTAAAGGACAGTACCTTTCTAATCTCATCAATAGTAACAGCCACCGCCCTGGAATCCTGTTTACCACCATTAATTCTGTTATAAATCCGGAGTATGCTGCTTTGAATGATTTATCTGAAAATACATGCAATGTATTCAAAGAATACTTTTTGGACAAGGTTTTGACCGTCAGGCAAACCATCACACAAGCCCCTGCTGTTGCCTTGTCCACTCGAGCGGCGCAATGTGTGCTTGAGAACTTTGAGGCTGTTTCTCTTGCGGACCTTAAAAAAGCTGTCAATGAGTTGAAGCCTACCACCTGCACTCTAGATGCTCTTCCTGCTAAGATTTTGAAGGAGGCTAGTGACATCATAGGTCCCTTCCTTGTCCCCTTCATAAACACCTGTCTAAGTTTGGGTACTGTGCCCGATGCTCTCAAACACACCATTGTTAGACCGCTGCTCAAGAAACCCAACCTTGATCCTACTGTGCTATCCAACTTTCGCCCAATATCTCACCTGTCATTTCTGTCCAAGTTAATGGAGAAGCTGGTTTTCTCTCACTTTCAGTCTCATCTCCAACGGCACGACATTGGTGACAAATTTCAGATCTAGACATAGCACCGAATCGGCACTGCTGAGGGTCAATAATGACATTCTTGGAGCCCTGGACTGTAAAAGCTCTGTGCTTTTGGTGTTACTGGAGCTGACCGCTGCATTTGACACCGTAAATCATGCCATTCTCATCTCCCGTCTTCAACATGTTGTCGGTCTGCAGGGCGCAGTGCTAAATTGGTTCACTTCATATCTCACCAACAGAACTTTTTCAGTAATGCTAAATGACTTTTCCTCCTCACCTGCTCTTCTGTCCTCCAGTGTGCCTCAAGGATCCATTCTCGGTCCGATTCTGTTTTCTTTGTACATGTTACCACTTGGTCAACTCATCTCCAATCACAATGTTAATTTCCATTTCTATGCTGACGACCTCCAGATTTACCTTCATGTGATTTTGAGCAATCGTTCTGCGCTGGATCCTCTCCATAACTGTCTTCAGGACATCAAACAATGGCTTTCCCAGAATTTCCATCATTTGAATGAAGGAAAGACTGAGTACATCCTGTTCAATCCTGACTCACCCAATGGGTCTCTCAGTTTCGATCCTCTAACACCTCAGTTTGCTCCCATTGTGCGTAACTTGGGTGTTATTTTAGACAAGAGTATGCAGCATGATGTACAGATCAGTGCGGTCGTGAAGGCAAGCTTTTACCAGTTGAGGCTCTTGAGTAAGGTCAAACCATTTCTGTCAAGAGCTGACCTTGAAAAGGCCATTCATGCCTTCATCAGCTCGAGGATAGACTATTGCAATGCACTTTACATTGGACTTAATCAAGCACTCCTCAATAGGCTTCAACTGGTACAAAATTCAGCAGCACGTCTCCTTTGTAATGCCTCCAAACGCTCTCATATCACCCAGTCCTCTGTTCCGGTGCGGTTCAGGGTAGAGTATAAAGTTCTGCTGTTCGTGTTCAAGGCAATCAATGGTATGGCCCCGGCCTACCTAGCAGAACTATTAACTGATTAACAGGAGGAATCAGTTCTATCAACCTGTCAGATCAACCTGTCAGAACCCAGCGCTCCTCTGAACACACCTCTTTGGTGACTCCCAAGTTTAAATATAAGAAGTTTGGAGGACGGTATTTTGCCGTCCAAGGCCCAAGGCTGTGGAATGCACTTCAACCTCAACTACGAAGTATTACTTCGCTGAGTACTTTTAAGTAAAATTACTGTTTGCTAACAGTTAAATGACAATTAACTAAATATTAAATAACTAACAATTTACCATCTATTAATGATGGTTATTATAAAGTGTTACTGAAAACTTAAAGATATGTTAGCAGTTCCATATTTTGATATTAGAAGGGAAGGGATGCCGCTGCTTTCACTACCAATGCTTAAAAAACATCCCAAGTTAATGTTTGATGCACGGAATTTATTGTGGTTTTCCCCATGGGTTTTCCTAACCCCCATTGGTAAATAGATTATCACGGTGGAATAATAGTTAGTATAGCATGCTATGCCACTTTCATTAAAAACAAAGCTATAGCAATGTCATGTCATTAAATACGATAAACAGTGATTCTGAAACAGATCTGCGTCTTCCTTATCCAGTTAAAAAACATATTACAGTATGTAACATAGAAATCATATAGAGACTAGAAGCCCTATTGGCCGCTGGAAACCGAGAAATCCGGCCGCCATCTTGAACCGGTCGTATTCCTAGTTTCGTTGCGTGGCAGCAGATAAGATGCCAGAGCATTGTGGAGCATTTTCCTGTTCTAATCGCCGGACCATCGAAAATAGGGCTTTTCACAAGTAAGTCTTAACATTACCGTACTATTGGTTGTATTTTGTGAATAGAATATTACCAGATAATCGAGAAGGAGCAAGGATATTTGCTATTACTGTACTGAAATCGTTGTGAAATGTTGTTTACTGCATCAGCCGGTGTTCACCCGGCATGGAGAGGTGGGCTAACTGTTAAAGTAATAATTACAAGAGCTTCAAGGTTATCAGACAAGCATTCAACTCTCCTGTTGTATATTTGTGTTTGCGCACATGATATCAGGAAGCAATGTAATACACGCATGACAGCGATGCTTATTTGAGTTACCCCTCCAACTTCTAGTTTTATTGATAACCTATATCTTATCATATGCGATTTGGCTATTGATATTACAGAAGTCCTGTGGTAAAATTACATTAACTTACTCCATCTACCCTTGTAAACACTGTAAAAAATAAAATGCCATTTTTACGGTAAAATACCGGCAGCTGTGGTTGCCAGAACTTTACCGTCAAAAAAATGGTACAGACATTATTGGTTTTACAGACTTAACTTAAAATTTACAGTAATAAACTGTATTTCATTATCTGATATAATTTTAATTTACCAACCTATTTATGTATTAATTTCTGTTTTGTACCATTGTAATACACTGACAACCGTCAATCATCACAGCAGTGATGAGAGTCACATGATTAATCAAAGCTCATCACAAGCAGCTGTTCCACAAGAAAGTTAATACTACTAATATATAAAAGCTGCACAGTGTCATTCACACAAACACTAAACACCATCATGGTAACACACATGAAATTTTAAAATACAATAAACATTAATTTAACAACATTAAATGTAACATAAAACTCTAATGTACATAACTGATTAGAAAATAACTAAGAAACACAGTTATTTCAACAAAAATACATCAAATGTGAAGTGTCACGCAGACACGCAGGGAATTGTGGGAATGTCAATTTACATTTTTTCACTGTAAATTATACAATGAGTTGTTCTTTTTCACTTTCAAAACTGTAAATTTAACGGTATTTTACAGTAAAATTACATTAAATGTACCGTTAGATCTATCACAGTTATTTACCGTATATAGTAAGGAAACTTTCTGTTAACCAATTAACAGTTTTTCACTGTAGCATTTTTACAGTCTTTTACTGTTAAAATCACAACCATTTTTTACAGTGAAGTTAATCCGAATAGGGCTTTAGTCTCAACATTTTCCCCTCCCACATCCACATACAATAAAAAAGGTATAGGCTTTATGTTGTCCGAATTTAATTTTTAGAAATTACTGATGCAAACACGTTGAAAATCTTCTTCTCACTTTTTATTAAAGGTGGCTGCGTTTGGTGGATTCGGTGGCTGCGTTCTGTGTGTGAAAGTGTGTGAGTGTGAGTGTGTGAGAGAGAGAGAGAGAGAGAGAGAGAGAGAGAGAGAGAGAGAGAGAGAGAGAGAGAGAGAGAGAGAGAGAGAGAGAGAGAGAGGTGTGTGTCTGTTCGTGTTTGTTTGTGTGTCTGTTCGTGTGTATGTGCTTGTCACAAATCTTAAATTGTTTCTTCAACTTATTAAAATATCTTACTTTACTGCAACTATCTGTTTCTGCTTCTTTATTATATTTATAGTGTGCGATTTATAAAATACATTATATCCTTCATCACACATATTTTGTCTGGTCACTTTATATCTTATAGCAGAATATTATATTACTGTTAAGCCTACTATGGATATTAAAATACGCCGAACCATGTGTCCTGTATCATAGCTACATGAATGACCTTTGCAGCAAAAAAAAACGTGTGAAAATCAGTTCAGTATTCAGTGAGATATTATTAATTTAGTGCGCTGACAGCTCATTTCACCTGCCATTCAGATTACACTGAGCGGAGCGGATGACCGGTTTAAAGGTCCCGTTCTATGCCCCTTTTCACAAGATGTAAAATAAGTCTCTGATGTCCCCAAAGTGTGTCTGTGAAGTTTCAGCTCAAAATACCCAAAAGATCATTTTTTACAGCATGTTTAAATTGTCTTTTTTGAGGACTTGCTGTCCTCAACGCGCTGTTTTAGTGTGTGCCCTTTAAATGCAAATGAGCTGCTGCTGCACGACACAGGGGGCGGAACTTCAAGAGCTCGCACTCAGACTCTTAGGACAATTTCATCTCATGGAATAATGATAACATCAGAAACTCTCAGTAATATGGCGTTATTTCCCTGTCTAATGTCGAGAGCGCATTATCGTAGCGCGAAAGTACATTAATATAATGCGCGCGAGCGAATCTCTCTGCTCGCGCGCTGAAGAAGATTTGCCGAGCGCGAATCTCTCTGTTCGCGTGAAGAAGATGATGTGCCGAGCGCGAATCTCCCGCGCGTGCTCTCAGATACACTTCTCTTGTAACAATTCTCTCTCTGGGCTCGCTCAGAGAATATGCCTGCACTTAAAACGTGTTCAGTGCAATCGCGAATCTCTCCTCTTCCCCAGCTAACAATTTTAGGTTATAAGAACGTTTTCATAACGTTCCCATTAAGTTATAAAAACAATATTTCTTAATGTTCTAGGGAATTTCAAAAGTCCAGTTTTTTAGACGTTGTATTAACGTTATTTCTTGATTATAAGAACGTTAGAACGTTCAATTTCCCCTTTATATAAACGTTGTATTAACGTTCTTGCTTGGTTATAAGAACGTTATTCAAACGTTCAATTTTCCCATTATGTAAACGTTCTCTTACTGTTTTTCTAAGATAATGAAACACGTTTCATTCACTTATTAAAACCTTTCTTAAAGGTGCTCTAAGCGATGTCACGCGTTTTTATGGCCAAAACATTTTTTGTCACATACAGCAAACATCTACTCACGATCCGCTAGCTGCCTGTCCCCTGAACACACTGTAAAAAAACGCGGTCTCTGCAGACACCCCAGGCTCCACAAACGGCTACAAAAACAAACTCTAGCGACCCGCTCTAAGAAACATAACAAACTGTTCCAGCCAATAACCGACAAGAATGGTTTGGGGGTGGGTTTGAGGGGTTAGTGCGCGGATGAGGAGGAGGGAGGGTCTAGCTAGCCTCCATTTTGTTTGACAATTCGCGCTCGCGCATTATATTCCGCGTGCGAGCATGAGATTCACGCTAGCGCATTATTTTAATTTACTTTCGCGCTACAATAATGTGCTCTCGACATTTGACAGGGAAATAACGCCATAGTATGGGTGTTCATTTCGAGTCGGACAATAATGCCTACAGAGTCAGAGGGCTGTATAGAGATGGAACAGGTATAGTTTAGTAGTTTAATTACGGTTATTATAACGTATTTGTCATCTGCTTGTATGTATCCATTATTTATTAATCGCCTACAAGTCTGCTGTGTTCCGAATGATGATCAAACATATACTGATGAGTTTAATAAAGTTTATTGTACATCACACAAAAGATGAAGCGTCAGATTTACTTCAGAAAATCACCGTAAGAGCAAACACAGTAACAGTAAGTTATAAGAAGTGCGCGAGTTGAGGGAGCATTCCTGTGGGCGGAGGTTAGTCAGAGAACTGTTCTACTGACGTCATTAAAGAAGGAAGTAGAGGATAGTCCAAACGGCCGTTCGATGCAAGGGGGTAATCCATCGACCGGAAGTTGAAGCCTCGCGGGAGCCGCCATCTTGTAGCAGAACTTCACTTGCGTTAGCATTCCCATTGACTCCCATTTATTTTGGCGTCACTTTTACAGCAAATAACTTTACATCTGAGGCGTTTAAAGACTCCATTTGTCCATTATTTATTTCTAAAGAAACACGACAATGTATAAAGGGCTCCATTACCTTCTATGTTACATTATGGCCCCGTAGAAACAGTTTTTGTAAAAATAGGCTAACGAAGCTCGCAGGCAATCAATGCATTAACTTAATATGGCGTACTGGCGTTACATTTTAAAATAAATACTATAAAAAATACTTAGTCCTGCTCACTCACACCAGAGAACTCTTTGCTCAAGCTCGCCGTCTCTGCAAGATTAACGTTGGCCGTTTTCACGCACAGCTACTAGAAGATTTACATCTGTCAGACAGGTTGCTCACGTCATCAAGCTTAGTTTGAGTCGGTTTGAGTCTGCGCGTCAGGAACGGAAGTGTTAAAAAAATCGCTAAAAATGGGCTTCAACTGTCTTGAGTTCCAATGAGATGACTCTGTCCACTTCTTATACTGTCTATGGTTCGATGTAGGCGACTTCTGTTAAATAAAATATCTCGCTTGGCATTGAACTTTGAGCTTTATAATTTTACAGATATTACCCAGATAGCAAACAGTCATTGAAACTATGTTAAATCAACATTCCGTTGTCAACCTTAAGCCAATGAATCAACATCGAACTCTGATGTTGATTCTACATCATTTTGCACCCTGTTTTAATATTGAAACAACATTTTGAATTTCAATGGTATTTCAATTATCAGGAATATTGAAACAATGTTGAAATTTCAACTGAACTAAGGATCAACGTGATATCAATGGAATTTCAATCGTTTTTAAATGTTAGTTTTAAATGTAATGCCATAAGCGGGCACCATGATATCAATTTGACATCAAAAGTTGGTCAAGACTTGATATTGTATATCATTTTAAGGTCAGTTTGAAAAGAAAATGTCTTCCAGTGGTAGCAGTTCCGCATCACAATCCGTACACGAAAACTCGCTTCCGGGCACGTAAAACGTCAGTGCGATCCTTACCGGATTAGACCAATGAACTTTTGATGTGTCATTTACTGGGGGAGGGTCTTATCTTCGTTTCTTAGCTTTGATTGGTTTATTTTTGGCCTATGAAATGCTCATAAATGGCGATTTGCTTGAGGCTGTGCTGGGTGGGGAACTATGTTACGCGTCACAAGATTCCGTACAGGAGCGTAACATGAAACCGTACAACGTTTATGGACACCCTGCCTCACCGTGCAGGGTGTCTTATAGTAGTTAGATTTCATTATGACACAATTTACTTCACATTTGACTCTTTGGTTGACTTTAAAGTCGCTTATATCGCTGATCTGCAAAATATTGTTCATTACGAAAAATGGCGCGTTCAGTCACCGCAGGTCGTTTCCAAGACCTCGTGAACAACCGCCGTTTAAAGTGGGGTTTTATTAGCAACCTTATAACACACATTTTAGGTTAAAAATGTTCAACACCAATAACCATTACGTTTAACTTCAATACTATAGACCACATGACCAAAACTTCATTCATTTCATTTGCTGCCTCTCTTCCCTCCTTCACCGGAGTCTACGCGAGATCCCTGCCCACCGGCATTTTTAAATGTCACTCGGGTGTCATTGTACTTAACACTGAAATGTCTTCTTCAAAGGGCGTGAACTTCGACAGTACGTGAAGAAGATCAAAGGTGACAAAACACAGTTTCCAAAGGTATATATAACTTTATTTGACCTGGAAGTGATTAATTGTACATTTGATTCAAACGGTCACTGTACGGATTCATGTTACGGAAGCGCCGCTGTACGGATTGTGATGCGGAACTGCTAATTAGATGAAAAGAGAAAGTTAATACCCACACTGAAATTGGTTTATGTATATGCAGGTCAATATGTTTGACATTCAGTTTACATCAAATCAATGTCAAGGATTGGTTTTGACGTCAATTTGATTTGCATATTTGACCTGTTCCTTGACGTTGATTTTGACATCAATTTGATGTCTTTTCAACATCAATTGCCCACTGGGTTATACAACCAGGATGTTTAAAAGTAATGGAACATTTGAAATCGTGTATAAAACACTGAACACACCACACAAACAAATTCATTTTTATTAGCCTTTTTATTTAATTATTTGTACTCTTTATTTACACTTCAATGTCCTCTGACGCCTGAATAGTTTATTTATACTCTAACAACAACATTACACAACTTAAGTTTGAAACATGGGATCACGAAAAACGGGACCTTTAAGATGGCGGCTCCAATTCTCGTCCGTGCCAGTAGGCAGTAGCAGTCGATAGGGCGTCTACCTATATGATGTCTATGGTATGTAACCATATTCCGTCCGTTCGAAAAAAAAAAGTTGAACTAACTGTTCGTTACAAGCAGCATTTGCCGTCAGGCAGGTAAGTTAGCTAACTAAACATATTTTTGCTAGCCTACCTGCTGCAAAATTGCACCATTTGTACAGGACAAGTAGAGCTATTTTATCCAGTGTAATTTATCACTTAGCCTACCACTATCTTTTTTTCTTTCTCTTCTCTCTTTTCTGGCTTCCTGAAACACAATTCCGCTTCATGATAACTGTTTGCCGGCAGCAGAGATCACGTGGTTGGCTGGCTGCTGTCAGCGACTACTGAGAGGGGCCCCCTTGAGGGGGATCCCGATAACAGTGTCATTGCACTTTACTGCATTGACTTTCAAAGGGGTGCTCACACAGTTTGTCGTTGCATTTTATTCTTAACCAGTCGTTGTCTTGGGGCCCCAGGCCAGATTGGTTTGCCCAAAGAACGTATTTTAGTGCTTCTATTATCTACCAAAGAGTATAGAAGCACAAGAGGCGAAACTCTGATGCTTTTCTGGTAACAGCCACAAGGTGGCGCTTCGGGAGCGCGGCCGCCATTTTGGGATGAAGATTCCAACGGGAGTTACTGGACAACAGCACAGACAACAGTTTTTTGAAGTAGTTTTTTCTTGCATTATTGAATATTTCCATTTTATGCAACTTTACACATTTACTACTATTATTAGTTACCAACTCCACTTGGCCTGAAATATATTTTGTACGTTTTAATCCCCTGGATCATGCTACAAACATGATGATCTTATAGAACATTATGCATTGCTGTGTCCGTTATCCTATAATTGCCACAATTTTGTACAGTGGCTGTGTTTTTGTTTACATACTCTTGCTTTAAAGTAACACTAAGTAAATTTTCCTCTTCGGTCGAACCTACTGGTTGGAAACAAAATTCTCCATTGCCGCTGTCGTAAATAATCTAGCCTACCGTCGCACACACGCTCGCTGTTTATCCAGCACTGGCTTCAGAATGAACGATGTCCACAGACAACATGATTTAATGAAAGGATGATGTATTGCGACATCAGAAACGAAGAAAAACGAAATAATGACTATTGTAGCGCTTGACGTAAAGCAGTCGAGTTTGTAGTTCTTTTTTGTGCACGGGTTCTGTTGTGAATTAATTTCTTCTAAAGTGTAGAAACTCAGAAGAGCGAAGACCAGGAGACTCGGGTGTATCTTTTAAAGCAGGATTCTTTATTTGCTGTAGTCTGCTTCGTTCAAGATGGAACCCAAAATCTAACTAAACTAAAATACAGATTGTTCATATACCTTACAAGGGGGAGGAGTTATTGAGGTGGAAACAAAGCAAATGGAAAGGCAAGATTCAACTGGTTACAGGAAATTCTTCAGGCCTGATCTCATCAGCATAGCAGTTATTCGGAGCCTCGAGATGCTAATCCGAGGAGACTCTTGAAACAAAGCAAATGTAAATGATTCCGCTGGTTACCTGAGTTCATCAGCATAGCCGTTATTCGGAGCCTTGAGATGCTAATCCAGTCAGCCTGACTAGATTGGTTAAACCTTTACATTATCATTGAGACAAAGAGTGGGAGTATCAGTGGCCATTAAGAGTTTTCAGTAATCTTGACCAATACAGAAAAACAGGATGAGCCGGATATAATGACCATCCTAATCTTAAATGCTAAATTCAATGTCCAGAACTGTCTCAGGTTATACACAGTTTGTTTTGGAACCTAAATTATACATTTAATAAATTTGTAATACCACAGTTCCTACCCGAAAACCCGAAGTTACATAGTGCCAGTAAAAGCGATACAGACCACGTCAGGCTATGTTAGACGAGTCATTTAACTTATTTTAAGTCGATGTACCATCACAAGGGTCTTGGAAATATATTGTGAAGGTTGAAAAACTACTTAGTGTTACTTTAACGGTCATTAATATACGATATAAGAAGTTTATTTTAAAGCTATTTCTATTGCTGTTATATAGGCCTAATAGTTGTACAAATAGTAGAGTCTGTAGGCCTACTACTGTATACGTGTTGTTGTAGCCATTAAATAAGCGCATTTAGTTTCATATTTGTTCAAATATTATAATGTTTTTTTCCCCATGTTGATTATGAAAAGTGAACAGCATGAGTAGGATATGATATCGGGAGACATGAAGTGGGTCATACATGATTTTGACTCATTAGCCTACGTTGTGTTTTGTAGAAAGCCTTTCTTTAAAATTAATTTCGTTTTGTGTAAATTGTATCTTAATTTTAAAAAAAAAATTAATCAACCAATTACCTGGATTTAATAAATAAGCAAATATAGCAGACAAATATAGCCTAATCATGACATATGACGCGGTCACTTGCAGTGCTCGTGAACTTGAGCGAATTTCATCATAAATTAACCGAAATATGCCTCAGACATGAGAAATATATAGAAAGCTTGCAACTAAATCTTTAAACGAAACTATTCCAAACGAAAAGAAATAGGCTACTCTCTGATTATGTTGCACACTCACATATTATGTATGTCGAAATAACGAGATATTATGTCGAAATAACATTAAAAATAATAAATCTTTAAATATATTTGATTGAATGCTGAATGTTGTGCTTATTCGATTTAGTAAAATTAAAACATTAGTTGTGATAATTAAAATTATTGAATATTAAATATTGAAGTTTTGCTCATTTAATAATAGTATACAAGGCTATAAGTGCGCAGCTCCCCTGTCAATGATCTAGCACCCCCTCGGCACCTGCGTTAAAAATGATCTGGCGCTGCCCCCTCTTTTTACATAATTATTTCAACCTAAAATGACCTCTGCACTGGACTGATATGTATAATATATGACTGCCGAGTGGCTTTCACCCCAAAATGGCGGAAGCGTAGCGCTGCTGCTGGGCGCTGGTGTTGCAATGGAACGTTCTATTGGCTTTCACTTCTTGTAAATATACGTTCTGTATACTCTTTGGTTTGCCTGCCTTGTCGCGATGGGCCTGCGCGCTATAAGTGAATTTCGTCAGACAAACAAACAACCAAAAATACCTCAAAGACTGTTAGTTCCTAGTGATCAACCAACTTCAACATAAAAATGTTAGTCAAATACCCAAATCGGGATTTGATGAGCAAAAACCTGACAGGAGGAACCAGAAACCAGATAAGGAAAGATTTAAAAAAAATTAAAAATAAAAAACATGCTCAGGAATCATTAAATCCTCTCCATATGTCTCCTGGTATTTCATTTTCCTGAACTCATGAAGCTACATGTTGATTCTACCAGATGACGTCTGCAGTCAAACTGGAAAATGTTAGTCAACAGTTGATCTGTGCCAAAATTTTTGTCACTCCTCCCCTTACAGTAAAACACAACCCAGCTGCCTACCAGTAACAGAAGAGGAACTTGACACACGTAACAGATCAATCTTCGCCTGAACACACCAGAGACAGACGTACAGATCTTTCTTATTCCTTCAGGGTGCAGGAAAAATTTCAAAGACAAACATGGATCACAAAAAGTCATCTCAGAATACAGAAGTAGGGCAGCCTTTACTTCCACTTGAACAGGATCCTCCAGAATACTCCATTGGATTTGCTCCGTCTGAGGGTTATCCCAGCACTCCAGGTCAACATGTGCAGCATTATGGAGCTCCGGCAGCATCTGGCCAGTACACACAAGGGCCATATCCGGTGCAGACTGTGGTCACTGTGCAGCCTCCAGCTAATGTGTCCTTCACTCCACTGACTAATCCAGAGTCAGATTACCTGTGTTATTCCATCTTTACCCTGCTGTGCTGCTGCTTACCTCTGGGATCCGCTGCTCTGGTTTACTCCATGACTGTAAGTATTGGTTTCTACAGCTGTCTCACCTCGCTTAGTACATTTACAAATGATAGGTCTACTCTTTAAAATAAATAAATATTAAAATAATATAAGGACATTTAGCATTTAGATTTAACATTTAAAATTTAGGTGTAACTTTTAATATTTAGATTTAACTATTTAAAATATCTCTAAGTTGACAAATATTGTTGTAAATGTGCTAAAAAGTGACCGTCAAAAATTCATACCAGTTTTTTAAACATTGTTTGAAGCTAAATGTGACAAAATGTTGCTGTTATTTTCAGCGTGAGCCGCTTTACAAACGGCGCCCCATATGTGGTGTGTGTGTGTGTGTGTGTGTGTGTGTGTGGTGTGTGTGTGTGTGTGTGTGTGTGTGGACATGTTTTTCTATCCCGGTGGGGACTTAAACCCGAATGCACACAGACTCATGGGGACTCGAGTTACTGTGGGGACCTAAATAGAGGTCCCCATGGGCACAAATGAATGTGATGTTATCATTTGCAGCTCATAATTATGACATGAAATTAATCTAAATTGAAATGATCTCATGGATGTTGCTGTTGTGGTTCATGGTCATAGTTGCACCAGCTGCAGTAAATGTGGGATAATCAAATGATTTTCACATAGTTCTTTTAGATTTACCCGCTTTAAATGCACATTGCCCACCATGCACAGTTGTCCTAAAGCCACCTGGGTGGCGGAGGCACTGGAGCTTGGGCCTGTCATCGCTGCTTGCAGCTATATTTATTATCTTGGTTTTAGTTATTTTAATATCTTGGCCAGTTAATGTATTTGTAGAAACTTTTAAAAACAAATTTGAAGAAAGCAAAATCTAGTGGAAATGCTATAATGCACACCAATCACTGATGCTTAAAAACTCTGTGATATGTTTTGTGATTATTATTTTTTATGGCCAGTGTAAATCTGGCATAAATATTAAATAATTTATTTGGTTTCTCATTTTATTCTTAGTTGTTTACTGTTAGAGTTGCTTTTGTGTTTTCTTGTTGTGTTTTTATTCTGACCTGTGAAGACCTTTGATTTGATTTTAAATATGTCATTTTAAGAAAGGTTCTATACCAATATTTGTAATATTATTGTAATTTACTTTTTACAGACTCGGGATGCTAACATGTTTGGACACCAACCGATAGCAAGCAAAAACTCCAGAATGGCTCGCATCCTTAACCATGTCAGTCTTGCTGTTGGCCTCTTCTTCTGGTTGATCGCTGCCATCATTATCTTTCAAATTGTTATGTTCATCATCCATATCAATAGGCCATAAGTGTAAGAAATAATTTGGTAGGACAAAAGAAAGATATACAAATATTAACACATTATGTTTTGAATACGGGCATTTGGTGGTCTGCTTTTATATGTTAGTGTTTTGTTTTTCAAGATTTCCCAAAGTAGCCCCATTGACTTACAATTTTACCTACACAGTGCATAGAGATTTTGTATTGAACATAGCTCTGGATCACAGTGTCATAGAGACATAGCTCATTTTACTTAGACAACCAATCAGTCTCTCGGGATCATTGTTAAGCTATTAAGCCACACCCTAGCAACCATTTAGAGCCCCTTATGGCGAGCTGGATGGTGCCGTCGGTGTATGAATGAGTGTATGAATGGGTGAATGTGAGGCAGATATGTAAAGCTCTTTGGTGGCCATAGGTCTGTTTAAAAACACTATATAAATGCAGTCAATTTACATTTACCAAGTTCCATTGAAAGAGATCAAAAGAATATCTCCGGATAGAAGTGTCATAGAAACACAAGTGTGGTCTCGTTTGACTCGGGGCAGCAAACAGCCAATCATGAATCAACACTTCCTAGCCCCTCCATAGCAACCATTGTCGAGCACCTTATACCAGAATACATAGAGGGATATCTTCCATTCTGAATGTCACAGAGGCATGGGAATTGGTTTATATCATTCAGTGACAAGAAGCCTTTAGAGATTAACCACTGGCAGATGCCAAGCAACTCCATAGCAACCAAACAGAGTACCCTATCAACCATTTTGCAAGACCTACATGTCTGCATCAAAACATCTTATAGAGATGGGTGTTGGTTTCATTTACACTGACAATCAGCCTTTGGAGTTTCATTGTGAAAATCTTTGACGTGTCATAGCTCAGAGCTCAGATTTCGCAGTGGAGGTTGCGAAGTTTTCGAGAGCTGTAAGACTCCAAATGTGTAAGGAGCTCAATCTATAGGGCCAGTGAGGAATGATTCATATATTTCATGCAACTCATCTGCCCAATTGTTATTTACATAATTAAAAAAAAAACATGTTTAAAGTTTATTATTGTATTTTTAAAACAATGAAAGCTTTGACTGTAAATGTATCATCAATTAAAACATTTGTTTTTCATCTTATCTTTATGTCATTAAACTTTGGTAATCAAAAATAAATGTATTTAACATTATGAGTCTGATGTCGTATTTTATTAAACTTTAAAAAGTATCTGAAAGTACAAGGATAATCAGTAAGTTTTCCACACTTACATTTTCTACTGTCTTTAGTTCAGTTTTATATTCTTCTTCCACTTCTTGTTCTTATTACAATTATAAACTTTTTTTAATCTAAGGGTGGCTGAAAACAAGGAGTAAGGGGATAGCAAGGTAGCTAGCTTGAAGCCAATGGGGCTGTCGGTAAGAACAGGTCCAGTCTAGTCACTCAGGTATCAAATTCTTTATTTTCTTTTGTGTGCGTGTGGTGTCTACAAAGGAACATAGGAATACAGCATTTAAGGGCACTATTCGGGTTTCTGAAACATTAGGAATAACCCGTTTACATGCGTGAGCAGAGAGAGTTTCTCCTGTATACATATCCCGATGTAAACGGAAACGCGCGGTTAGCGTACGTTCTTTTTTTACAGTCTATGGGACGTACGGACAACCTTAAGACGCAATATGCATCATTTCCGATTATTCTTCCTGTATCCAAAGACAACAACAAAAGCAGCATGCGGATAATGAATAGTTGGGGGCAGATAGCGATCGCCTTTGTTTGCGCTTTGATGCTGGTAACGTTACTGACTTCGCTCCAAAAGTATGCTGTGCTGCGTCTCGCCATGTTTACTTCCGGTATACTGCACGTGGGTTTTTGTATGCGCCGAGAAGTTTCTCTACTCAAAATACCAATATTCCTTGCGAAAAGAACATGCGCAGAACACAAATCACTATGGGGATATCCCGATACACGTTTACATGACCAAAAATTCGGGTTAGAAAAGGGGAACCCCAGGTATAATATCCCGGTTTTTAAAATCCGGGATATGAGCATATGTTTACATGGCCGTTCGCGACCAGGTTATTGCTAATATGCCGGTTTTGAACGGGTTATTGGCTGCATGTAAACGCAGGCAATGTGTCAGTGACCGTTGACATTTGGTCTGACCGTAAAATGAGGGGCTTTTTAGGGGTCACAGCACACTGGCTCGACATTGAAAACGACAATCTGAAGCTACAGTCAAACTTGTTAGCATGTGACCGGTTCAAAGGATCACACACTGGTGAAAACATATGTGAAATATTCCACAAATATGTGATATCTGTCACGGGTTGGTGTAGAAAAGGAAAGCGAGAACTCAATAGCAGAGAATGAAGGTTTAATAAAAATAGAAAATAAATCCAGGTACAAACTGAAAACAAAAGCAGGCAAACAGATAAGCAGGTCTAACGGCAGGAACACTAGGAAACATAATATAACGAACAAGCACAGGACTACAAACACAGGGAGACTAAATAGGGAACAAACAAGGAGGGTAACGAACAAGGCAGGTGGGAAAGATTAAATTAATTATCAGGAAACGAGATGGGAGGGGTTAGACAATTGACAGGAGAGCACATGGCACAATGAATACAAGACAAGCCATGTGCTCACAATAAACCAGACCAACACAAACACATGACAGACCGGGAGTGTCACAGCTCTGTCACTAAAACCAGAGAAAACACAGATAAGGGTGACAGAACTGTGACACTACCCCCCCTCAAAGGGACGCCACCTGGCGTTCCCAAGGAGGGACACCAAAAACAAGACAGGAACATGAAAATATAAAGCACCCGAACACAACAACGGACCAGACAGACAGACACCAAGACAGGGAGGGGAGTGAGGGAAGCCAGTCCAGTCACTACCCGCCTAGCGGGCCACAAAGTCCTTAGCATAGACCAGGGAGGGACGGGAGGGTTGAGCCAGGGAGGGACGGGAGGGTTGAGCCAGGTAACCTCAGGCTTGTCAGGAGTCCTGGCTGAGGTCCAGGGTGGTGCAGGCTGGACAGTACACCAGGGCGGATCAGGCTGTGCAGGACACCAGGGCGGATCAGGCTGTGCAGGACACCAGGGCGGATCAGGCTGTGCAAACTCTTCGGGCGGCCATGGTGAAGATGACCATTCAGGTGGCCATGGGGAAAACCACCCTTCTGGTGGCCATGGTGGACAAACAGGCACCGGTTCAGGAACAGGCACCGACTCAGGGACAGACACCGGCTCAGGGACCCCAACGCAAACAGTCTCTTGTGCAGCAGGCACGACGTGAACGGTCTCTGGATCGACAGAAGTGACTCGAACAGTCTCTGGATCGGCAGAAGTGACACGCATGGGTGGCGCCGTCAAGGCGAGATGCTTGGGTGGCGCCGTCAGGGCGAGACGCTTGGGTGGCGCCGTCAGGGCGAGACGCTTGGGTGGCGCCATCAGGGCGAGACGCTTGGGTGGCGCCGTCAGGGCGAGACGCTTGGGTGGCGCCGTCAGGGCGAGACGCTTGGGTGGCGCCGTCAGGGCGAGACGCTTGGGTGGCGCCGTCAGGGCGAGACGCTTGGGTGGCGCCGTCAGGGCGAGACGCTTGGGTGGCGCCGTCAGGGCGAGGCGCTTGGGTGGCGCCGTCAGGGCGAGGCGCTTGGGTGGTGCCGTCAGGGCGAGACGCTTGGGTGACGCCGTCAGGGCGAGGCGTTGGGGCAGCGCTGGTAGGGCGAGGAGTATGGAAACGGTCTCTGAGTTGACCGTAGGCTTAGGCCTAACCCCCGGGCCCTGTGGGATGCAGGAAGTCCTTCTTCTCCTCCTCCTTCTAGAGCGAGAGGGCGCTGCAACCTCCCCAGTCACCACTGGATACGCTGCAGCCTCTTGGAGCACCAGACTTGAGACCCCCGAAGTCGGGTCCTCCCGGACCACCGAAGTCGGGCCCTCCTGGACCACCGAAGACGGGATCTCCCGGATCACCGGACTTGAGACCCCCAAAGTCGGTTCCTCCCGGACCCCCGAAGACGGGTTCTACCGAACCACCAGACTAGGAACCTCCGAATCAGGGGAGGCAACAGTAGCCCTCCCTCTCCTACGCTTCCGAGGTTGATGTGGTGTGGGAGTAACCACCTCTGGAGATGCTGCCACTTTTGGGAAAACCATAATCCCTTTAGCTGGAGACTTGTTGTGACGATCAAGGAGGCTTACAAAGTCCTCAAAAGTCAAAAACGACAATCCTCTCATGATCCCGAAGGATATGGGCTCATCAAGGGCATAACTGAACAAATCCTTCAATGCTGCATCACCAAGATTCAGTCCCTCAGCAGCAGCACTGAACCTCTGGGCAAACTCCCTTACGTTGGTCCCCTGTTGGCGAAGAGATGTCAGATCTCTGACTCTCAATATGCGTTCATATTGAGGGCATGACACTGGAGAGGCCGGTGGTTTGAAAAAAACCTTCCTCCGCTGAGTCCTCATAAGGGCTTGTTCGTTCTGTCACGGGTTGGTGTAGAAAAGGAAAGCGAGAACTCAATAGCAGAGAATGAAGGTTTAATAAAAATAGAAAATAAATCCAGGTACAAACTGAAAACAAAAGCAGGCAAACAGATAAGCAGGTCTAACGGCAGGAACACTAGGAAACATAATATAACGAACAAGCACAGGACTACAAACACAGGGAGACTAAATAGGGAACAAACAAGGAGGGTAACGAACAAGGCAGGTGGGAAAGATTAAATTAATTATCAGGAAACGAGATGGGAGGGGTTAGACAATTGACAGGAGAGCACATGGCACAATGAATACAAGACAAGCCATGTGCTCACAATAAACCAGACCAACACAAACACATGACAGACCGGGAGTGTCACAGCTCTGTCACTAAAACCAGAGAAAACACAGATAAGGGTGACAGAACTGTGACAATATCGAAGAAGAAGATTTCACATGTGATATGCGATAATGCCGCCAACATGAAGAAAGCCTTCACTGTCTGTATTCCAGGACCAGAGGAGGAGGTGGAGGATAGTCTTGATGACGCAGAGATGTGGAATGATGTGTCTGTAGAGGAGCAAGAGATGATGGATAGAACTTTGAAATCACAAACCAGACTCCAGTGTTTTGCTCATACCTTGCAGTTGGTCATATGGGATGGCCTTAAAGACACAAAAGTTGCAAGTACTAGTTTCTCAAAGTCCTCAAAATTGAGCTCATTGCTCCACACCAGTTCTTCTTTCAAGAGAACTTTGAGTCGGAGTTCGGTCAACATGGAATCCCAGCTTCAGTGACTACTCGCTGGAATTCCACCCTGAGACAGTTAAAAGCAATCCTTGCATGTGAAAACCAAAGACTGGGCATACTTTTTTCAAATGTTGGCCATAAAGAACTGATCTTCACATCACGAGAGTGGAGCCAGTTACAAGAACTTGTCCGCATCTTACAGCCCTTTGCAGAGGCCACTGATCTTACCCAGGGAGAAATAGTAGTGAAAATCAGTGCAGTGGCTCCATGTGTTCTCTCATTAAATCACCATTTAGAGAATGAAAAAGACAAAGTGTGCTACTTGGGTGGCTTTATTCATAGCCTACAGGCCTCCCTTAAAAGAAGATTCAAGGGGATCTTTGTAAATATAAGGATGGAAGATGGTGAGCATGATGCGGCAACCCTTCCCTTCTCAGACCCTCTCTACCTGAAAGCTGCATTGCTTGACCCCTCCTTTGGCACCATGTGGTTAATGCATGATGTCTTGGCTCCTGATCAGACCAAGGAGGTAGTGTCTACAATGATTAAAGGTAGGTTTGTAATTAAATATTGTTCAATTTGAAATATAACACAAATTGGTCTATAAATTATTTTAGTGTAGAGGTCATGTCTGTAACTCAGTAACTATAACTTATAATCCATACATATCTTCAACATTTTGCAATGAATGTTCTGTGTTTTTCAGACCTGATTATCGAAGAGGCACACAAGACCAAACCATCTCCAGCTTCCACCAGTAACCCTGAAGTCCAAGTTGGAGAGCCAGAGGCAGGGCATCAATCTGGACTTTTCACAGGTTACCGCAAGAAACAGAAAAACGTACTCGTTTACTAACGTAACCTCGGTTCTCTCTAGAGAGGGAACGAGTACTGCGTAATATCTTACGCTACGGGGAAAACTCTTTTCCACGAGATATTGAAGCCAAAAATTATCCTTAATTTTTTATTAATGTAAAACGCTTTGCAGCAGCAAGCAGACATAGGCGAGACAGCTCGCGCGCCTATTGGCTGCCCTGCGGCAATAGCAGCAGCCTATCGAGAGAGGCTCTGCGTGACGTCACGACGAATGGGGGCCTTTCGCGCCCATATCGTCACGTCCCGCCAGAAAGGGCGTGGTCTCGCCCCATATCTAGGCTCGATAGCTGCTCTTACGTTGGTTTTCATCGCCGAAGCGAACCAGAGCGTATTCCAAGCACGGCAAGATACGCAGTACTCGTTCCCTCTCTAGAGAGAACCGAGGTTGCGTTAGTAACCGAGTACGTTCTCTTACGAGAGTATCTCTCGTACTGCGTAATATCTTACGCTATGGGGAACACAATGCAACACGCCGTGCTGGTAGGGATCCAACACCAAAGTCCCAGGGGCCGAAGCCCGGGGCGCATATAGTGCATAATCACCATAAACTCACAGAGAGTGAGGGAAGAGAGGCTAGAAGCATCATTCCCTGTAAATAGCATCCGAAGGAGCTGATCATGTGACAAATAGACCATACCGTCAGGGTGAACATTCAGCCTGAACTGGGTGGCCACAAGTGTGTCGACATTTTAATGAGCTGCTGTACCGGTCAGTGAGCAATACGCAGGTCAAACTCAGTATCTGAGCCGCACAGCGGGCAGATAGCACTGAACTTTATACCGCCAAAAGCTTAGCTTGCAAGGCGGGAACCTCCAGGTTATAGTATTTTATAAATGTAGACGGCGAGGCCCAGCCCGCGGCCATACAATATCTTGCAGGGTAACCCCGCTAGACCATGCCCACGAGGAGGCCATGCCTCTTGTGGAGTGCGCTCTAACACCCAAAGGGCACTGTAGGCCCTTAGAAGTGTAAGCCAGCGCTATGGCACCAACTATCCATCTGGATAGGCTCTGTTTCGAAGCGGCAAGTCCCTTAGCACGGCCGCCAAACGAAACGAAAAGCTGCTCAGTCTGTCTGAAACCAGACGAGCGGGACACATAAGCCCTTAGTGCCCTAACAGGGCAAAGGAGACTCGCGTCCTTCTCCTCATTGAGAACCGGAAGGGCAGACAGGGAAATCACCTGGGCCCTGAACGGTGTGTTGAGGGATTTTGGCACATAGCCGTGCTTCGGTTTGAGTATGACCTTAGAGTCATTAGGTCCAAACTCCATGCATGACGCGCTCACTGAGAGCGCTTGCAAGTCCCTTACGCGCTTCACTGAAGCGAGAGCCATAAGAAACGCTGTCTTGAAGACAAGTGTTTCATGTCTGACGACTGGATTGGCTCGAATGGGGCACCTTTCATGGCCTCCAAGACCGTGGAAAGGTCCCATGTCGGGACTGAAGGGGGCCTGGGAGGGTTTAGCCTCCGAGCTCCTCTAAGGAAACGCACGACTAAGTCGTTCTTTCCTAGTGACTGGCCAGACACCGGTTTTACAAACGTTGCTATGGCCGCCACGTATACTTTGAGCGTGGAAGGGGTCCTGCCCTTATCCAGTAGCTCCTGAAGGAAGGAAAGCACTTCCGTAACCCCGCAGTCTACAGGTGAAAAGCTCTGCGCTTGACACCAAGCAGAGAACACAGACCACTTCGAGGTGTAGAGCCGTCTGGTAGACGGGGCTCTAGCCTGCGCGATCGTGTTTAACACTCCCTCTGGGAGGTCAGCGGGTACCCGTTGATGGCCCCTGCGTGCAGGGACCACAAATCCGGGCGAGGATGCCAAATCGAGCCTCCCGCCTGAGAGAGGAGGTCTCTCCTCAACGGTAAAGGCCATGGGGCAGCGCTGGTCAGCTGCATCAGGACAGGGAACCACGACTGGTTTGTCCAGAGCGGAGCTATGAGTAGCACTGGGCATCCCTCCCTCCTGATTCGCTCCAACACCTGAGGCAGGAGTGAGACAGGGGGAAAAGCATATAGGGGGCGGCGGGGCCAAACATGGGCCAGCGCGTCCCGGCTTTTCGAGAAGAATCTCGGGCAGTGAGCGTTTTCTTGGGACGCGAACAGGTCCACCTGCGCTTTGCCAAACGTTTCCCACAGCAGCTGGATCGTCTGCGGGTGCAGAGACCATTCTCCTGCTGGGATGTTGTTTCTGGACAGCCTGTCTGGCCCCACATTTAGGTGACCAGGCACATGCGCCGCTCTCAGCGAGAGCAGGTTGTGCTGAGCCCAGACCAGGAGGCGTTCCGTCAGCCTGTAAAGGTTTCGGGACCTGACGCCGCCCTGGTGATTTATGTACGCCACCACTGACATGTTGTCCGACCGGACCAATACGTGGTGGCCTTTTATCTGGGGACAGAAGCGCCGTAGCGCTTTGTCGACTGCTATTAATTCCAAGCAGTTTATGTGAAGGAGCTTCTCCCGTACTGACCATAGGCCAGCTAGCGGTCTGCCCTCGAGCAGCGCTCCCTGCCCCGAAGTGGAGGCGTCCGTAGACACCACCTTCACACTCGAGGGGATCCCCAGACTCACACCTGACTGATACCAGTCGGTTGCTTTCCATGGTTTCAGAGCCGAAATGCACTGAAGGTCGACCCTGAGGCGAAATAGACCTGCGGTCCACGCCCTGGGGGGAACTCGTGCTTTTAGCCATAGCTGCAGTGGGCGCATGCGGAGCAGGCCCAACTGGAGTACGGAGGCTGCTGAGGCCATCAGACCCAGCATTTTCTGAAACCTTCTGAGCGGGACTATAGAGCCGTGGCGGAAGGATCTCGCGACGTGCTGAATATTCAATCCGCGCTCCGGTGACATGCGTGCTGTCATGGATAGCGAGTCTGACACTGTTCCCAGAAAGGAAATTCTCCGACTGGGGAGCAGTGAGCTTTTCGCCCAACTGACTGTAAGGCCCAGCTCCTCGAGGTGCTCGAGTAATGCGGCCCTGTGATCTATGAGCTCCGTTCGTGAACGAGCTAGAATCAGCCAATCGTCCAAGTAGTTCAAAACTCGCATGCCCCGAAGTCTCAGGGGGGGGCGAGGGCCGCGTCCATGCACTTCGTGAACGTACGGGGTGCTAGGGACAGGCTGAACGGCAGGACTGTGTATTGATATGCCTGGCCCTCGAAGGCGAATCTCAAGAATCGCCTGTGATGGGACGCTATTTGTATTTGAAAATAGGCGTCTTTCAGATCTATTGACATGAACCAGTCTCCTTGGCGCACTCGCGCGAGGATTTTCCTGGTCGTAAGCATTCTGAACTGGCGCTTCACAAGCGTTCTGTTCAGCAGTCGCAGATCTAGAATGGGTCTGAGCCCACCATCTTTTTTCGGTACCAGAAAATATCTGCTGTATAAGCCCCCTTCGCCCTGAGATAGAGGTTCTATAGCCCCTTTTCTCAGTAGTTTCGCTATCTCGGCTCGAAGTAGATGAAACACTTCGCTTTACACCGTAGTTTCGACTCGCGCCGTATAACGGCGGGGGCGTCGAGCGAACTGTAGCGAACAGCCTCTCGTTATAGTGTTCAACACCCATTCTGATACCCGGGAAGCCTTGACCACGCATCTGCGTGAATAGCTAGGGGTAGAATGAAATCTGGGCTCTGGCCGCGGCAGGACGGCGGCTCGAGAGCCCCTGTGTACTGGGAACACAACACCGTGTTTACAGCGTTCGAGGCGGGGGGCGCGCTGATCACAGCGGGCAGCCTGGCCGCGCTCAGCTTCTCTATGGCGGGACGCGCAGAGAAAGCGAGCGGGGCGAATCCCGTGGGATTCGGCACGTGTGAGGGAATGTGGGCACATTTACTAAATGCGGGCACATTTACTACACTGAGAATACTGTCAGCTCGCGCCGACTAAATCACTGCTGTGTTTACAGCGTGCGAGGCGCGCGCTGATCACAGCTGGCAGCCTGGCCGCGCTCAGCTTCTCTGTGACGGGTTGTGCAGAGAAAGCGAGCGGGGGCGAATCCCGTGAGATTCGGAGTGTCTGTGAGAAATGCGGGCGCGAGACAGCGGGCACATTTTCTGCACGGAGAACACTCGGCTCGCGCCGACTGAATCAAAGCTGTGTTCACAGCGTGCGAGGTGCGCGCTTATCACAGCGGGCAGCCTGGCCGCGCTCAGCTTCTCTGTGACGGGTTGTGCATAGAAAGCGAGCGGGGGTGAATCCCGTGGGATTCGGCGTGTCACTGAGGAAATGCGGGACAGCGGGCACATTTACTGCACTGAGAACACTGTCGGCTCGCGCCGACTAAATGTGTGTTAGTTTCGTTTTTACAGAAACCAAGGGACACGCATCGTGTAGTGTAAGCGGGCATTGTATGGGCGCGTTCACTACATTTTCTGCACAACCAACATGAGTTGGTCTTATTTGTGCTAGCCCTGCACCGTGGCGGGCTGTGTCTGGGTGTGGGAATGGGCACTGGGACGTGGGCATTCTTACAACACTCGTAACACCATCGGCCGTGGCCGGAACACCAGAAAATGCACTCTTTATTGGATTTATCTGGGTAGCCATAGAAACGGCTTTTGTGCGCAGGCAAGCGGGCTGAGACACCGGCTGCTTCACTGCGAAATACACTGGGACAGTCACAACGCATGGAACTGAACGAGCGAGAAGTTTTGGTGGAAATCCGGCCGCAGCGGGATCTGAACACCGTCACTTTCCTAGAGAGACTAGGAAGGCCTTGAGACCTCGGGCTTTACCTCAATCCTCGGCCGGGGCCCGCGCTGAGGGGGGCGGCGTCCAGCAGAGCGAGAGCGCGGTGTTTGATCTCGGGCCTGGCGGCGCTGCTAGTTAGCCGAAACGACGGCCTTTGTGCGCAGGCAAGCGGGCTGTGGAACCAGCTTGCTCACTGCGAAATACACTGGAACAGTCACATTGCTTGGAACTGAACGAGCGAGAAGTTTTGGTGGAAATCCGGCCGCAGCGGGAACTGAACACCGTCGCTTTCCTAGAGAGACTAGGAAGGCCTTGAGACCTCGGGCTTTATCTCAATCCTCGGCCGGGGCCCGCGCTGAGGGGGCGGCGTCCAGCAGAGCGAGAACGTCGAGGAACACGGAGCGCTCAGCTTCCGTCATCTCGGATAGCGTTAGCCACAAATGTTTCTCACCATTCAGGGGGGAAAGGCGCGGGTCTCGACTGTGACGGAGCTTCGTCTTTCCCGAGAAAGCGTCCGTCCAGCCTATTGCGCGTTAGTTGCGCGAGCGCCTTTCAGTCGAGGCCGATGTAATCCACGGCTTGAGAGAGCGGACGCATCGGCTCAGTTTCAATGCCGTCTCCGGTAAGTTCGTCGAGCTCAAGTGCGGACGCGGCGGCAGACGGCGGCCACTGTCCGTCCGTGAGCGACTCGAGCGAAGCCGGCGAAGCTGGCGGGCGAACCGGCGAGCTTTGGCGGGCTGGAAATAGCTCGGGCGCGCGCTGGGCGCGGCGCTTCTTGCGGCGCGGCGTCACGGCAGGCTGGGATGCGGGCTCGGATAACGAAGCTAGGCGAGTCCGCAGAGTCACCATAGGCAAACGTTCACAATGATGGCATCCGCCGTCAGCGAGCGCGATGGCCGCGTGATCCTCACCCAGGCAGGACACGCAGATGACATGGCGGTCCTCATCGCTGAGTGGGGCTCGGCAAGAACCACAGGAAGGCATCTTAAAAAAGACGCCGCTCTTTTAGAGGGGTGGGAAAAAAAGGCAGATAATGCAATCACACACACTCTAAGCAGAGGAAAGGATATGTACGCCGGAAAGCGCAGCAGGTACGGCGGCTGAAGGCGGCGAGGCCAGCGACTCCAGGCTCGATGGCACGTCCCGCTGAAGGCTACAGGTCGACGGCGCGGCTTCTCACTCTGGATCCAGCGATGCGGGAGGCTTCGCTGAAGAGATGAAAATCAACGTAAGAGCAGCTATCAAGCCTAGATATGGGGCGAGACCACGCCCTTTCTGGCGGGACGTGACGATATGGGCGCGAAAGGCCCCCATTCGTCGTGACGTCACGCAGAGCCTCTCTCGATAGGCTGCTGCTATTGCCGCAGGGCAGCCAATAGGCGCGCGAGCTGTCTCGCCTATGTCTGCTTGCTGCTGCAAAGCGTTTTACATTAATAAAAAATTAAGGATAAATTTTGGCTTCAATATCTCGTGGAAAAGAGTTTTCCCCGTAGCGTAAGATATTACGCAGTACGAGAGATACTCTCGTAAGAGAACAATTCGTGCTCTAGTCCGCTTATCCAGCTTAACCACTACCTTGACATTTGTGATGGACAGAATGCTCTTCCGTTTTGGTCTATAAATAGGAATGCATTGCCCTCTTTATTTAAGGTGACTACCAGGCTTATGGCAATTCCAGCATCTAGTGCACCAGTTGAACGTGTATTCAGCCATGGGGGAGTGATAATGCGACCCCATCGCTCACAAATGAGCGATAAAGTTTTGTCCAGTTTGATTTTTTGAAAATGCAATTCGCTGTAATTTGCCTTCACATTGACATTATTTTAAACTGTCCAAACATCATAGTTTAACATTGAAGTGGTCAAGGCTTAAACTTGTTATGGCCAAATATCTCCATAAATACTGAGACATGAACCTGATAGTTTTTTTTTTTTTACATTATTAAAGGGGTCATGAACTGGCTTTTTAAATCTTATTATATTGTTGTCTGAGGTAAACATATGACGTTCGCTTGGTTTTTGCATTCAAAAACATCAAAATGAATAAGTAATAGGGTATTTTGTACCCTAGTTTTGAGCCTAGCTGAAAAACGCTCGGTTTTTATGGGCGTCTCGCACTGAAGACTTGGAAGTCTGTGGAAGTCTTGGAAGTCACTGCTGTGAGTGGATAACAGTTTTGCATATTATAATGAGTTTCAACTTACCGCTGTCGATGCACTTGGGGGAAATTGTTTTGAAAACGTCCAATGTTGTAAAATGGCACCCGGAATGATTCGCCCATACATGTTCGACCCAGAATCCGTGTGTTGCACCTGTCAGATCCAATATAGACGGCACAGCACCGTTCTTTACTCTTCGGTCTGCAAACCCAGTCTTGTTTACAAAACAATCCTCAGTGAAATGAAGCGAACAGACGGACAATGTTTTACCTCGTCAGCTGGAGTGGAACGTCATTAAAAATAAAGTTTTCCATGCACTCCAGACCAGAGGAAGCTTATGCAGGGATTTTGACTTGAGCTTCTGAAGAGCGGCTGCTCTGGGCTGCACGAGCTCTGATGACGACACAGCTGTTCCACGATTCGCCGGATTCACCGTATGACAACGATCACGTGCGTTTCGTGTTTATTCTTACACGTCTTTAGTTCCACTAAAGCTCAGAAATCATTGTTTTATAACAGTAAACACTCTTTTCATGTAGTCGCGATGTATTGTGTTATGTTTATCAAAATAAAACTGATTAAAAAACGTTGATTCCACTTCTTTGATAGTAGCTGTAGGCTTATGTTGAACTTTATTCTTGTTCAAACAGACGCTGTAGCCTATGAAGCACTACATAAAATATTGAATGAAAATGTCTCTGAAACATCTGTGTATTTAGCAAATATTGCATTTATTTTACTTTAGCTGTGGTAAAGTATACAAACACCACGTGAGCGGCCACTACGGGAACCAGAAAGTGTCCGACTTCACGTCTCCGTTTGCAGCTCCTCCCCGCCTGCACGCGGCTACTAGGGCTGTCAACTTTAGTCGTTTAGTCGACTAATCGGTCGATGCCGTCTTGGTCGACTGACATTCTCATTGGTCGACCAGTTGCATTTTTTTTTTTTTTTTTTACCAATAGAAAGATATTTTCATGGATTTGCTCCTTGATATTTAATCCTTTATAAGCAGTTATATATTACTGTATTCTAAATATAATTAGCCAATGTTTTATCCCCAACTTTAAATGCTTTAATTTGGGCTATTTTGTAACAGCGCCACAGTTTAGCGCACCACGTAGAACACTCGTGAACCGCACCTGTGGCTGGCTGCACTGCTGCTTCGCGCTCAGTAAGGAATATAGGTAGTTTTGCTGTATTCATTCAGTTAGAACGCTACTTGTTTTGGCTTCAGGGCCTGTTCACATATCACTCTTTTGCGCGCTCAAGTTCGTTATGTCAAATGTAGGCGCGCGGCATGCGCGCTCAAAATGAAAGCGACGCACTCATTTTTTTCCAAGCGCGTCTGCGCCGCATCGAGATAAAAATCTCAACTTTTGAGAATGCCGCAAGTGTTTTCCTTGCTGTAATGGAGAGCGCACAAGAACCCAAGAATGTGGACATGTTAGTGTTTTTGTCCCACAACATAAAAAACGTGGACTAGGCCTGCAGATCTGTAAGTAGCCTTAACGGCTTTATTATGCTGACTGAATAGATTTTGCTCATCTCAAACAAGCCTATTGAATGCACGCGTGTCACCTGATCCACACATGCACATCTTCTGTGTTGTATGTGCAAATGATACACTAATACAAAGGAAAACATTTGTATTCACAAAAAATGTCTCTATTTTAATGAATAAATGTACAAAATGCTTCACATTCATTCAATTTTGAATTTTGCACACGCAAGTTGAAAGGCATGGATAAAATATTTCTGCAACATGTATCAAGTTCATTGATAAGTGTGCTTGCACGTGTTAATCATTTTGATACTATAATCATCCCATATGGTGTGGCTAGGGTGACCACCCGTCCCGCTTTGCGTTGTACCGCACAGCATTTTCACCCCTTGTCCCGCACGTCGCATATTGAGAAAATGTCCCGCATTTTTATCAGTCTGTTGGTTTTTAATTATCATATCAAGAAAACGTGCGTTCGTTCTTTTGCCTTTTTAAGAACACATTTTATTTACTCTTTTTGCGGCATAGTTTTTCACCTATATTTAACAGGGCGTCGTGAGAAGTTACAAATGCATCAGCGGTTTTTGAAATCCTATCCAATGATTGTAAGGAAAGGAGTAAACACGGTCACTGTAGGTTGTGACGGCTGTCAATCAAAATGTGGAGCAGTGACTCGTTCCATGTGTTCCCTGTCAGAATCATAGGTCAGAATACAAATGGATAATAAGTTAAATTAAAATTTTATTTAAAATAATCTTATTTATTAAAATTATTATATTTATTTTTAAATTTATTTTTATTTTTTAGTTTTAAATCACATTCTTTCTAAACAAATATTTTGGTTTAATATATTCTTAATAAAAGACTGCCAATTAACTAATTTCATGTTGTTTTATATTTTATTTTTTCATTATTTATTTTGTTGGATTTTAGTTGGACTTGTATCTAAAAATAGTTATTTGCATAATACCTGCTGCCTTTTGGCTCAGTGATGATGAATCTAAATGGCATGTAAAATAAAGACATGTTATGTTGCATTGTGATGGTATTTTCTAGAAGGGACTAAAGAACAAATTATTTTTTTATCAACTGAAAGGCAGAATACAAATGTTTTTATTAAGTTAGATAGACATTATATAACCATTTCAGGTTATGTTTTAATGTTGGTAACATGTCCCACATTGTCCCACACAAACTTATAATTGTCCCACATTTGGGTTGTTTGATGGTGGTCACCCTAGGTGTGGCACATGCTTTGCACCTTGTAGATTAAGGGACACAAAACTTCTCAACAGTGGCAGTCTTTACAATAAAAGTGCAAGTATAAAATACTTTAAAGGGGGGGAGAAATGCTCAGTTTCACTCAATCTCATGTTAATCTTGAGTACCTATAGAGTAGTATTGCATCCTTCATATCTCCAAAAAGTCTTTAGTTTTATTATATTTATAAAAGACAGATAGGCTGTACCGAGTCTTTCCGGAAAAACCCGAGCGGGTGGAGGCGTGCCGTGTGGGCGGGAGCGCGCGAAACTTTTGCGTGTGTTGTAAACAGACAGACTCGTGGTTTATGAGGACATGATTTAGTTTCACAATAAACAAACTGACACCTACAGTGGCCAGCTAAACAACTGTATTTAAACACACACACACACAAACACACACCATACATCGCATGCTCCATCGATACATTAACTGTAAGTGATCATGTTGTTTACTTGCTGTGCTTAACGCCGATAGTTAACAACTGTTGTGGCAAAAAACTTCTGTTAAACATCATCACTGCGTAAGAGACACTCAGAGTCAAATTAATAAAAAGAGAAATATTTATTCTTGCAAGAAGGCCCAGTCGCCATCACAGCTGTTACATTCTGTGAAGTGAGTGGCGCGCACCAGGAAGACATGAGACAGCTTTTATACTCTTTTCAAGGTTCCTTCTCACCCGCTGTACTTTTCCACCCAGATAAGGCCCCCACTTCTGTTCAGTTTTTCTTAAGGACACAAACTGGTACTGGAATAAACTAGCCAAACCTGACCATTCCTAAGGTCAAGATGTCCTGTCCCATATATTCCTGAAACGTCACGCACAAGCACGTACACACATATACTTTTACACATTGAATAGATTAGGAATAAATGACTATTAAAATTTCTACAACAATTCCACACTTTTTATCATTCAGATTACCCATAATCACAATAATAAACAAAAAGACAAATTTTAAGTCATATCATCACACTACTCTTCATCTCTAGTTTTCGCATAACTGATCACTCTTCTTAAACATTTGTGAAAATAACATTTGAAAAGAAAAAGCTTAGGCTGTTTTTTGTAAGGATAGTCCCTTAAGTATTAGCAAGCAGATAAAGAATTCAACTAAAGCCGGGCTAGATAAACAATCACTGTTGTTGTACCCCAAACATAGTTTGACCCTCAGTCACCTTAGTTAAATAAGAAATAGTGTACAGACTAGTTAGAAAAACAACAAATCATCAATCCACAGTGGTTACATCAAAATATAAAGTATAAGAAAAGTATAATAAAACCCTTCATTTCAAAACCCTCTCCTTGTACCTTATCACATAGCGGATAAGCACAGCTTTTAACCATCATTTCATATCAAAAACATTCATAGGAAGAAGAAAAAGAAAAGAAAAAACAAACACCAAATGTCTAACACATGTCACTGTAGCTTCCACTACTAGAATCATCATCATCACATTTCTTGTCATTGTCATCATCATTTGGATAAAACTGTCATTTTACCAATTTAACTGAGCTGGAAACACACAATATTGACAATCCTACCCCCGAAACCCCAAAGAGTAATCAAACAATCCATTCATTTTCCTAAAATACTTTCTAATTAATCAGTGACCAATCAAATCTCGTTGGCGTTGTTTAAGGTGAGATGTTTGGACGGTGGTGTTGCAATCTCCATCCTTGCAACCTTGTTTGTGGAGTGGACCATAGCCTCTGTCACCTGTGAATGGAGATCTTAAGTGTTTTGTTAGTGCTGCTGGTCGTCCTTCTGGTGTGACCTGTGGAATTTTCACCATTTGTTTACTGATTATATACATTATTAGTTCCAAATTTATTCTCAACATTTGGCCAATTCAGCAACCTGAAACTCATTCAACTATTACATTAACATTCAACCCACTTTACTCATGTCAACAACACAATATTAATACATTTTGGAACAGAATCATTCTGTTAGCTGCAATCCAATCCTGACATTCTGTGAAAGGAAAATTTTAAGTTATGCTCTGCTCCATTCTCTGTAAAGAAAACAAAATGTCGAGGTTATTTTCAGATAGTAAAACTACACGTAGTTTCTTTTGTCTACTGTTCTGCCGTGACCTTCGCTGCCACATCTGCCCCGGCGTTTCCTGTTGAAACAGTCCTGCAAATACATTTACAGAAAGCAAATTTTGTTTGGAACGGCCTTTTACCCAATTAGACCCAGTGTCCTCCCAACATATATTGTCCCTTAGTAAACCATATTTGGCAATTGTTATACCATCTCCCTCTTGATGCACGACACAACTCGAGCATCAATTTAACATAACATTTAACATAGTGTTTTGATAAAGTTTGCATCAACACTAACCCAAAAGTTGTCCTTCAGACAAATTTCCTCCAGACATCTTTATCTGCCTCTGAAACAAAAATATTACATTCTTCACTTAAAGCCACATTATCATCTGCTCAACGAAGTATTTGAAGGGCAAAGGCCCTGAGCCTCACAGCGTATCCTGCTTTTCGGGCCTGTTGTTTGGTCTCTTAAATCAGTCATCTAAAAACATTTTCAAAGTCATCAATTGTTTCTATCAAGTCAGGTCGTGGTGTACAGACTTGGTCAATGTCAGTCAAATAACATTCTCATCCTTCTGCCCACAATAATCATACATTTTTAGGGGCTCTCTTCATATTTGATATTGACTAAGCCAATGTGTCACTTTGTTGTTGCCATCAAATCTATAACATTTTCATTTATCTCAGCCCATGCCAGATGGTGATCTACAACTCCGCAATTCCAATTTACACAAATACTTAAACTGATCCAGAACGTAATTCAAATCAACATCATAAAAGACTAAAGTAATTAATACCAGACAGAGCTTGATGACCAATCAATTTAAAGCTCGTCCTATGTTCTGTATCATCTTTTCATCAGATCCACACACAATTATCGGCTTCTTTAAAATTTGTCATTTGCCTTAACCCATCTGTAATGATGAAACAATATACTCCCTCTTCAGGCGGAATATTAGTACCCCAAACTAATACATACAAGACCTAAAGTGCTGTCACCATCACACACACATACTAGACACACATATCTTAACTACTCATTCTCAATGTTCGCCTTTCTTTATATTATTGCTAAAAAGATTTAAATTTTAAGTAAGATTTTAAACTTCACATTTTCTGTAGCTTTTACCTAATTTTACATGGTCTCTTAACCAGTTCCAAAGCATTTCTGTTCATTATTCATTAGATTTTCAGTCTGCTGGGTTGCTTTGTTTAATTTTCCCTTATCATTATTTTGCTTCAGCTTGCTCTAGCAGGCCGACAACAGAAAGACAGACACAGTTTACCATCCCTTCCTCCACTCAAACAGTCTCTCTCTCTTATTAACAAATAATAATTACATTAAATTAATCACTATCCTTTTACCATTAAATTTTGTTATCCAGACTTTTCTCAAATCAAAAACTGTCTTCATCTTTAGCCACCCACCATGTCAAACGACCTCCAGGAGTTAAAACATATTAGTTCAAAATCAACACTTCTATAAATTTTCTTATTCTTGCCCATGAGGCAGCCAATACATAAAAAGTTTTGTTCCTGTCTCCCATCACAAATAATGGCAATCCCCTCATGTTTCAGGTGGCTCTTGAACTCCCCATAGCTCTTTATCTATAATTTTCTCTTCAGGGTGTTGTCCCCCTGGCTTAATTGCAGACACTTGTCACAATGAAAAACAAGCGTACGATTATGCGGTTTCTTCTGGCAAGTGGTATAGAGGAACTCACATTCTCTTGGGTCAGACTGCCGCAACTCGTCACAGCGCATCTCACCTCTCAATGCTCTGCTGACCCCAGTGGCCTCCAGTAGTCAGCGCTCAACTCTCATACCTTTCTCGCAGTGGTGTAGTCTAGTTTTTTGTAGTGAGTATACTGTGATATATCAGCCCCCCCCCCCCCCCCCCCCCCACCCCCACCCCACCCCCCATAATAATGTAAAAATTTACTTTTTAAAAACTTGGGTGATAAAAATATGTTTTAATAGATTTGATTAATATTATTTTAAAAAGTACATCTTACTATGCAATTTCTTTCATAATTCCCTCGAGTTACTTTATTTATCTCTACAAACTTTTATTTTGGTGGGTTGTAAATTAAAGACATTTGAGCTTCTGTGTGTTTTAATAAACTAGTATTATTATTATTAGGCCTACTTGAAGTACTCTACTGTACAGTGCAATAGTAATATATTTCTGTTATATTTTCTTCAAGTTATACAAAACTTTGATTTTGACAGGTTGTCATGAAGACTTTAAAGTTTGTGAGTGTGTATATGATACGAATGAATGACGATAGTTTTATCAAATGAAATGGTAAAATTCTTGTGAAGTGGCTCTCATAAAAGCTCTGCAATGAAGTTCAAATGTGCATGTCCTCCTCATAGACGCTGAAAACACCACGAGTGTCACGCGTGCGTCAGTGTGGAGCACACACACATTGAGCGCTCATTCAGAAACACGCAGAACATTCAGAGTTTATTTCAATAGCAGTCTTTTTGAGATTTAATATTTATAGACGCTTAGTACATATCGATATTTGATTCATTGTATCATTACTTTTGTTTTATTCATTCAAAAATGGCCAAATTGCGTGACGTTCCGCTTTACAGTAGTTACGCGTTACACTTGTTGCTGGATTCCGCGATTCGATCCGTCGCTGCGCAAACACAGACGATGTTGTTACGAATCCTCACGCTTTTTAAAGTGGGTATACGGAGATCTTTGACATTTTCTAGTGGGTATACGGAAATCCTTGACATTTTCTAGTGGGTATACGGCGTATACCTGCGTATCACGTAGACTACACCACTGCTTTCTCGCATTGTAACACACCCCCATCCTGAGGTGCCCAATGTCCGTGACCCCCTGCGTTAGGCTGTCCCCTGGCCAGGAGAATCATCCCGTCATTGAGTAGCCATCGTACACACTGGTACCGCTCTTTCCCATCACACAATCAGTTTCCTTTAACAGAACTCAGCTGCTTTCTGGAGCTTAGGAAAGGCACGTTCAAGAGTCACCAGAGCCATTCTGATTGCCTAATAGTGTTCACAGGGAGACAGGTTAATAACAGCAGTATTTAATCACTTAAATCCATTAACCATCTTAAAATCATCAACCTAGCTACTTAGATTATCCTCAGTGAATTTAGTTCACAACCATACATTCAGTGTACTGTTACTGTACATCTGTAGCCGTAGCCATCGGGCCTGTTTCAATGGTGGAGACTTAAGATAAGTCAAAGAAGTTACTGGTCCTAAAATAAAATAATCAAAAATGTTATTTCTATCTTTTAAGATCTGCATTATTACTTTAAAGACTTCTTTAAAGTCATTCAGTTTTACATTTTAAAACATTCACAAATACAAATTGCCCTCTTAATGGCAATGATTTCTTTTACATCTCTGTGTCTGATTTTTCAACTGAAACACTGTGCTTTACTATAAATAGCTTATTATTACTTATGACACAGGGTCAGATAACAGCCTGTTAGCTGAAATTGACTGAGAGAGACTCTGAGGAACTCAGGATTGGTACACTGTTCTCTCATAAACTTCTAACTTCAACAAAATCATTAAACTTTTATCTATAATCTTTTAAACTATCCCAGCTTAAGGCATCTTTGCCAGAAATGACATTTGTTTCCAAATAAACATCATTTTATAGTTGTCTTTTGCCCATACAGGGAATTTAGACATTACAGATTTCCACTCAGATTGAGTGTCTGTCGTACTGGCCGTTTACAGCCACAGCACATCAGATTCAGATAAGCAAGCTGTTTCATTACAGCCAATAACAAACTTATCTTTTGAAAGCAAAACATCAGCTTCTAGTTCTTTCATGGTCAACAGTTTTCAAGCTGTTTGTTTAATCAGATGCCTTTTACATTTTAGAACTGTTAATTCAGTAGCCTACTGCCTCTGCTTATTTGATCTTAATTAATTATTCTAGTTCTATATAATCTAAACCCTTTTTAAAATGTTTAATTAAAACACAATCATCCTTTTAGTTACTTTTTCCTTTCTGCAACTCACATTTGTTGTCATTATCCATAATTTTACATCCAACTGTATTCATCAATTCACTTATAAGAATTACTATTATAGATATTTTCAAAGAATTCACTTATAAGAATTCAATCTTTTGACCTTGTTTTTTTTCTCTTATTCTTTCTCAGACGAAAATGTTAATATCGTCTTCCCTTAAACACTGATCTACTTTCAAACCCACATTATTACCAGAAATGTGTCACTATCACATTTTCAAACCCCTTCTCAGTGAGCATTTACAGTTACATGTTAAATGGTCCTGCTGACCACAATTTAAACACTCTCCATCTGCTCTAACTTACTGCACACCCTTGAAGCAGTGTGTTCCATTGAGGAATGCAAACAGAGCCACTGATAAGCAGTGCTCCATATTCTTTTACAGTCCACCAATGGCAGATACAACAATAGCCGAATCATCATTATTACTGGCACAACATACATTATTGATTTCCGGAATCTTTGGACATAGCTGTCTTTACATTTTACTAATTTGCTATTATCATCAACACTGATTACAGAACAAGTGCATATCTAACATCCAAAAAGCCGGGCTGAATAAGAAGACACTGCTCCTGTACTCTCGACCTTGATCGAACCCTCAGTCACTCCTCAGATATTAAATACAGACATTGTCTGCAATCATAAACACCAGGATATGCATTCGTTTTTTTATAAAACTATAATTTCCAATTCCTTTCATAATAAACGAAGATGGATGGTAAATCCATTCCTTTCACTACCCCCATTAGACCCTTTAGGTTCAAAAACAATGTTTGTCAAACTAAAACTAAACCTAATTTCAATCTTTATTTTACCATAAAAAATATTGAATTGTTCCCCATACTGCTTAAAACATTCTTCATGTCATGTTAATTCCTGTCAATCATACAATGCCTTATTTTATTCTAAAACTGTATTTTCATACCAATTAAACAGTTAATTTGACTTCCATAAATTCTGTCAGACATTTTATTTTCATCACATATAGTTTTTTCCCTACTATATTTCATCTCAATCTTCCCCTACATGCCATTTTCATTCTGTATCCTCTCCTTTCTTTTCTCAAACATGCCAGTTCCTTCATTATCTAACCAGTACATGATTGTTTGCACAATCCCCACATAAACATATCTCACACACCAACCTTCTTGTTTTTCACTTCCCTCTTCCATCAAGTTTCTCACTTACAGTTCTCTCTTTTTCTATCACTCTATCACTCTATTTCACACAGACAGCCTTATTGCTGCTTGCTACTTCAATCCTTATCGTATAACTTTAAGTTCTATAGACATCTAATGTCATGCATCCATTTACTGGATGAAGAAGTAAAAACATTATTTCTCCTGGCAGTTCGACATTTTATCTTCAAGCCAACATTTCCTTATCTGTTCACATTTTTACACACATGTTGAACGCAGACACTTTTATTTCTCACTGCCCTGTTCAACTGTTCCCCGCACCACCTTTAATCTTGTGGCGCTCAATATCATACATTTCTGCCCTTAATTTTATCTCATTTGACAGAAAACCGGTGTACCAAATTTCGCAAGCTTGCTTTTGAGACATCCCCATACTGCTGCTTCTCTGTTCTCTGTGGATTTCTCTTCAACGCGCGTTTTCTTTAGTCTGTTAGGCGTCCCCAACAAACCCGATTCTTTTCTTTTAACCCAAATCGGTCGGGTTGCACTATTAGTGCCCTCCTAACTATGGTTTACCAAAAAATCTGTTACGATTGTTCTGGTTCCCCTAATTAGCCTCAGCACCTAAAAACAAATTGCTCCGTGGTGGAACAACTCATTTTCAGGTTACCTATCTGTTTGAAATCTCTTGATCTGTCACAGTTCTCAATAAATCCCAGATTATTTATCTGCTTGAAATTTCTTGATCTGTCACAGACCTCAATTAATCTCAGATTATTTTCCCTCGTATCTGTTTGAAATTTCTTGATCTATATATAGATCTCAATTAATCTCAGATTACGTACCACAGAAACAGCCCTCAGCCAGTATGGTTCAGTTTCACTCTTTGAAAAATATTTTAGCCCAAAAGAAAAATATTTTAGCCGTCTCTTACCAGAGATGTCTTGAGTTGCCACGGGTTCGTTTTCATCTGATTCCAGTGGAGCTTCTCCTGGCCCTGATAGCGGTCGGCCCCTCTCTCTGAAACTTACGAGGTAGAGCTGGAACTGCTCAGTCCAGGTGGCCAAACACCGTCCGCTCTCAGGTCCAGGAGGTACTGCCAAGGAATCCCACTCTGACACCAAATGTTGTGGCAAAAACTTCTGTTAAACATCATCACTGCGTAAGAGACACTCAGAGTCAAATTAATAAAAAGAGAAATATTTATTCTTGCAAGAAGGCCCAGTCGCCATCACAGCTGTTACATTCTGTGAAGTGAGTGGCGCGCACCAGGAAGACATGAGACAGCTTTTACACTCTTTTCAAGGTTCCTTCTCACCCGCTGTACTTTTCCACCCAGATAAGGCCCCCACTTCTGTTCAGTTTTTCTTAAGGACACAAACTGGTACTGGAATAAACTAGCCAAACCTGACCATTCCTAAGGTCAAGATGTCCTGTCCCATATATTCCTGAAACGTCACGCACAAGCACGTACACACATATACTTTTACACATTGAATAGATTAGGAATAAATGACTATTAAAATTTCTACAACACAACTCACAGACATTTGAAGCAGTTTTACTCACCGCCTGCGGTTCCAACGCACGACCGTGAGCCTTTATCGTTGGGACTGCTCCATCTTTAAGTATTAGGCGATCTGCAAATCCGGCGTCGAACTGAGCCTATAACGTTAACTATAACCGTCGAAATGAAGGAAACAAACAAGAACACGTCACTTGCACAACTCCGTTGCTGCTCTGGAAAAACAAAATCCATCCACAGGTCCCTTAACGCTGGGTTCTTTGGAAAGTTGTGCAGTGTTGTCTTGCCCTGGCAACCAAAAACACACTTTTTTTGTGCCTTTTTTTTAATTGCAGCGCTCTGATGGCATAGGACTCTCACTCTCGCACGCTCTAGGCTACAGCTGCGCGCGCACTTCCGGGAGAAGTGCCCTTAAGACCCGTATAAGGAAATTCCGCACACTCTGACGTCGCGTAGAGCCGCATTCGAAAAAAACTTTCCGAAACTTGTGACAAACCGGAAGGAGTATTTTTGGAACAGAAATACTCCATCAAACTTACAACTTCATTTTTGAAACTTTGTCCATGTTTAGCATGGGAATCCAACTCTTTAACAGTGTAAAAAACTCACTATGCATGAAACAGCATTTCACCCCCCCTTTAATATTAACCAAATATTTGTTCACAAAAAGTAGAATGTACAAGTTAAGGTATACATTTCAAACAATAGTTTTGGCCAACAGAGTCGACCCCGATTTTTCGACTCCCACCTTAGGAGTCCATTGGTGGGGGTGGGGGAAATACCCTAGATGAATGAATGGCTCACACACTGTGTCCCAATTCAAAGGCTGCATCCTTCGAAGGTCAGACTGAGCATTGTTAAATGAGACGGTAGCCTAGGAATGTTCTTTTCGCCTAGCCACTGTAACAGCTGAGTATTTATATACTACTGAGTATTTTTCTAATTTATTGCGGTGAACATCTGGAAACTGTATCAATAACAGTGCATACATGAACGATGGTAAAACAAATCTTGCTCCATGCTTAATCTATCCTCAAAGTAAGAACGACAGACCATCTGCATTAATCTACACAGTTTTAGGTAATAATGGCCCACAACTGATTAGCAGTACTTCAGTAAGACATAAATAATGAGTTATCCAGTTATCAGGAGATCTAGCTACACAATATAAAATTAAAACTAAGCATTTTGAACACCATCTTTCAAGAGCAAGCAGTTTGTAATCATGCATTGAACTCCGATATTTAAGAAGTAAAATAAGTAAAAATCAGTAAAATAAAGGGAACAGCAAAAGTTTAGGATTATACTGTTTTTATATCAAAATCAAAAGTCAAAGTTTATTTATCGATAATGTCGATATAATGTGGAAAATGGAAGGATTTGGAGTGAACGCATCTTCAGACAGCATAAAGACTTGCTAGCAAATGAGGACAAGTGGCTTATGAGCCGGTTCCGACTTCCTCAAGCCGTCCTGTTGGACCTCTGCGGTCTTTTGGGCCCAGTGTTACAGAGGAGCACTCGGAGGAACCACGCCATGCCAGTCCCACTTCAAGTCCTAACAACACTAGGATTATGGCGACTGGCACTTTTCAGAGAGAATTGGCTGACAGGTCAGCCGACCCTTAGCTGGGTAATGCCAGACGTGTTAAAAGGGATAATAGCTTTGTCCCATGATTCCATAAAGTTTCCATACACAGCGAGTGAACGGGCAAACAAGAAAGCTCAATTTACAGCTATGTACGGTTTCCCAAATGTAATCGGTGCTATTGACTGCACTCATGTTGCCATAAGGGCACCGAATGTTAATGAAAATGCTTTCATTAATCGAAAGCATTTCCATTCAATCAATGCCCAAATTATTTGTGATGCAGACATGTTGCTCAATAATGTAGTAGCTCGGTGGCCTGGGTCAACCCATGACTCATTCATTTTAAGACACAGCAGTGTTGGACGCAGACTCGAGGCTGGTGACATTAATAGACATTTCACATTTTACTGTACTTCAATGTCTTAACTCTTTCACTATCCTTGCAGGGGACAGTGGAGATCCCCTCAAACAGTGGCTGCTTACGCCTTTCCTCAACCCACATAGTGCAGAGGAAAGGCACTACAACATGTGCCACAGCCGAGCTCGTGCTATAGTGGAGTGCACTAAATTTGTTTGTCTCTGTAAAGCTGCTTTGAAACAATCTACATTGTTAAAAGCGCTATATAAATGAGGATGACTTGACTTGACTTGCACCATCGGCCTGTTTAAAGGGTACCTATTATGGCATTTAAAATGTTCCTAATATTGTTCTGGGAGTCCCCAACAACAGTTTTACATGCATGCAATGACAAAAAACACTTTTGTTGTCTTATAATATGCATTTATTTTTACCTGATTTGCTCACCGACTCCCTAATGATTCGTTTTTCAACTCATTTTTCAAACCCCTCCTTTGCGTGATGCTAATATGGGGTGATTGGTCAGATCATATGACCCAGTCAGTTATTGTTTGTGTTAGCCCAACGCATAAACATATTGATAAAGCAATGCAGTACTATAAGGTATTGCTCTATTCTTTATGATAACTCCAATAACAGCGACAAACATTTCACATATTTAAAAAAAATTGACATTGGAGACCTAGAAGCTGCGCTGAGCATAACTTACACACACACACACACTTTCTGCGCCTTCCCTCATCGCGCCCCAGATGCTACAAAACCCATAAAAGCAACAATTAATATTAATAATACTTACAGGTTGTGATTCAGAGAAGGAAGCTGATCCAAATAAACTCAGTACTGAACCTTCCTTCAGTATCAGCCGGCTCGCGAATCCATACTTTAAAGCATTTAGGTTTGTGAAGCAATCATCTTCCAAATGACGCGAACACAGAACAAGGTTCGGCTATACTTGTGTGGTATAGTTGTATGAACTGTAGCCATTTAGTCTTCAAATGCTCCTCACTGGGCATATGAAAAAAGTTGTGTTTTTGCGTCGCACTTCAAAACACAGCGTCTCGTCGACATGATGTTAGTTTTCCCTGGCGTCTCCGAACTCAATGAGTGGGCGTATTTTATTCAAATAACTTGTCAAGTTGACGTCATCTAGACAAAGGAAAAGCATCGTTCGTCGAACGATTCATATCAGCGACTCAGAGTCGACTCTTACTTTTGAGAGACAATAACTTTGTATACGGTGAACTTTCATGTTTAAAACTTTGCAGGATGTTTTCGTTCACTTAGATCTATGTTACTCACTACATGAAGGGCAATTTTCAAAAATCCATAATAGGTACCCTTTAAGGGCAGATGGCGCTGCCTTGACTGCACTGGAGGGAGGTTATTGTACACTCCTGAAAAGGTGTGCCAAATCGTGCTGGCATGTGCTGTGCTACACAATGTGGCACAGCTTAAAAACGTGCCTCTACCCCCTGACGCCCTTTGCTGTGTTGGCCCCGACCCTGACCCCCATCCCCAGGCATTTGAGCCAAATACTGCTGGTGTGCGCCAGCCTTTGGAAGTGATGCGTCGCTTGTAAAGAACAACAAAAGGTGTGGAAAAAATATATTATTTATTCAAGAATTTAATAAACGATAACTTCTACTTCACATTTAGTGAAGGTACATTTTTTTTATTTCCTCTCTGTGTTTGCCATGATTTCGCAATCGATGAATATTAACTTGTGGGCGTTTCACGGACTATTTATGGGCAACTCTGGGCGTGACATGAAGCAGCAAAAGCTGCGCTACATTTAGAATTGATTGTGATTTATTAAAGCAGCACTATGCAGGATTTACGTTTTTGTCTAACAGTGACCCCCCTACAGTCGCTGTGGGATACTTGTACTGTCGTCTTTAAGCTCACGCCAGCAAGCAAACACTGGACCAATATTGATTCTTGTCCGGCCTCTTGCTTTATCACTCAGCCTTTTTCTCTTCCGAGTCTTCTCAGACAAAACCTTTGTCTTAGTTGTTTTTACCGCTTCGGCCATAACGAAAGCAATAGCAAACGAAAACACACGCTGGCTGTTCACTCACGTTCGAATTGGAGGAACTGGTGGGGAAGTGACGTATGCCGTAAAGCATTCGAATTTTGTAGTTTATTTTTGTGCACGGGTGCCGACCTGAAACCCGAAGTTACATAGTGCCAGTAAAAGTGATACAGACCATCAAAGTGTCAATTAACTTATTTTAAGTCGATGTACCATCACAAGGGTCTTGTATATATATTATGAAGGTTGAAAAACTACATAGTGTTACTTTAAGGGAAAAATGCGTAGGATGTGCGTGCGCACGGTTTTATAAATCCGAATATTTCTGTGCGTACACACGTCCTATGTCAGATTCAGATTCACTTTATTAGCCATTTGTAGTATAAAACCACATTGGAAAAGATGTGCAAGAAGCTCAGTGCGATGTCAACACATAAGAAGACATAACATAAAACAAGCATATGCCACGTAAAAACTCAATAGTAAAACGCTGTACAATAAAATCCATACATAAAATTAAATTTAAAGTGCTTTGTTTAAATTGATCACAGCTTGGGGAAAGAAACTGTTTAAATGGCGATCTGTAGAACATTTGACAGAGCGATACCTTCTCCCTGAGGGAAGCATCTCAAAGAAGGCCCCTGCCGGATGGCCTGAAGCATCATTAACTAATTTTAAAGCTCTATTCAAGAGTCTAGCTTTATATGTGACCTCCAGGAGCGGCAAAGTGCAGCCAATGGTCCTACTGGCTGAGCGAACCACTTTGTTCAAAGCCTTCTTCTCTTTCATGGTGAGATTACCAAACCACACAGTAATACAACTGGTTAGGACACTCTCAACTACACCCAGGGCCGTCGCCAGAACATATAGAATGGGGGGGCATTTCATTTTCATGGGGGGGCACACTTTTTATGATCTACAAAACAGACAGTCACAAAAACAATAACATCCCCTATTTAGTCTAATTTAACTGAAATAGACCAAATTCTATATTTAAACAACACCAAAACACAAAATATTAAGTTTCTGATCATAGGCGGAGGGTGAACCAAAACCATGAGAATATGCGCTTCCCTTTAAAAACATTTACTAGCTATGCAGGATTTGGCATGGCAGCAAGCGCCTATTTTATCATCTTTAAAAAGCGGTTATACAACTTCATCGCGATCTCACAAAGTTCCTAGGCTATCAGTAAAGCTGATACACAATAATGCCTTATTTACATAGCCTAACTGCTTATTATAACGAGAGGATTTGCACGCGCGTAATCCACTCACCGCTCAAAACACCGGAGTTTAGACAATATTCTTTTATTACGGAGAAAACTGATCCTAGACCAGCATTTGGACAGTTTTTACCTCTAAAAGCAATCGGAAGTATATGGAAGCTTGTTTTCGCCACGGAATTAAAAAAATTAAAAGATAATTGCGACTTTTTATCTCACAATTCTCACATGCATTTCTCTCAATTTCAGAGTTTTTCTCACAATTCTGACTTTATAACACGCAAATGTGATTGTATCACTCAACTCTGACTTTATAACTTGCCATTTTGATTATATATAACGCAATTCTGAGAAAAATTACCTTTTTTTACGTGGAAACAGTAGGCTGTTTTTAGCAGGCAAATGCATCAGAAAATTCGACAAGCCCGCTTGGCCAGGGGAAGGTAAGCCTTGCGCAGAGCCACACGCTCCGACTAATTTTCATATTTCTGAAGACAATGTGTTATTTAAAGTTACAGAGATTAGTGCACCTGTGTGCTAAATGCTGCTGACGACATTTCGTTATGGAATGTGTGGATACATTTTTTTGCTCTCAATAGTAAGTTTGCTCAATGACCATATGATTAGGGGGGCACGTTGTGTCATCTGGGGGGGCACGGCCCTCTAATGCCCCCCCTTGGCGACGGCCCTGACTACACCATAGTAAAAGTTCAGAAGAATCTTAGTATTTTGAGTGAACTCTCGAAGCCTACGTAAAAAGAAGAGGCACTGTCTCGCTTTCTTAGCAATGTTAGTCGTATTAGAGCTCCAGTTCAAGTCATTAGAAAGAGTCACACCTAAAAATGTACATTTCTCAGTAATCTGCACATCAGAATCATCCATGGTAATAGGCGCCTGATTCCTATTGTGACAGAAATCAATAACAAGTTCACAAGTTTTTGAAGTGTTCAAAAGCAAGTTGTTTTTTTTACTCCATTGGACAACCTTCTCCACCTCCTCACGATAATGAGATTCATCGTTTGAACTGATCAGCCCAATGATCGTTGTATAATCGGCATATTTGATAATCAAATTATTAGCATTGGATGCTTGAAGGTCATGTGTATACAATGTGAACAGTAGGGGGCTCAATATACACCCCTGCGGAGAACCAGTGCTAACATACAGCTCATCTGAAATACAACCATTAATTTTGACCCTTTGTGGTCGACAAGTAAGAAAATTAAAAATCCATTTACAAATGGCATCGTCGAGTCCAAGACATTTCAATTTGTGAGAGAGCTTTGTTGGGACCATTGAATTAAAAGCTGAACTGTAGTCTATAAATAGCATTCTAGCATATGATTTTTGTACATCTAGATGCTTGTAGACAGAGTTCAAAGCAAAGGAAATGGCGTCCTCGACACTTCTGTTTTTCTATATGCAAATTGTAGTGGGTCCAGAGACACAGGGATTTGATCGTTGATAAATTCCAACACCAACTGCTCAAAGGTTTTCATCAGGACAGATGTGAGGGCCACTGGCCGATAGTCATTCAGACTGGTCACAGGTGTCTTCTTGGGCACTGGGATTATAATTGATCTTTTAAAACTAACTGGAACAGTCCACTCTGAAGTGACATGTTAAAAAGATCAGTCAGGACAGGACTAAGTTGCTCGGAGCACAGTTTAAGGACACAAGGAGGAATACAGTCCGGTCCAGGTGCCTTCCTAACCTTCGTCCTGGACAAGATCCTCTGAACGTCCTCCTGAATGATGGTAAAACTCTGCTCATTACAAGCAGGAAAAACAACAGGTTCAACATTCTTAATTTCAAAACGACAATAAAACTCATTTAGTTCGTTTGGCAAGGATGGATCAACGTTAGTAATGGATCCTTTTTTAGGTTTCCAAGCGGTGATAGAATTTAACCCTTGCCACATACGTCGTGGGTCCGCCTCCATGAAATGTCCCTCTATCTTAGCTCCATAGGCTCGTTTAGCAGCTTTAATTGACCGCTCCAAAGAATATCTGGACAACTTATAAGCAGCAGCGTTACCAGATTTAAAAGCCCACGGCCCGCTATTGTATTTTCCTATTCACATCAGCATTGTACATAGTCACATAGTCACGGGTTCTGACTAGCATACCGTTTTGTTGCCTTTTTTGGAACACAGCAATCAATGCAAAAGTCAATGTACCCAGTCACTGCATCACAATACTCATCCAAGTTTTCTGAATGGAACACAGACCAATCAGTAGCATCAAAGCATCCTTGTAGTTTCACTACACTCTCCTTCGTCCAGCACTGAACAATACATGACGAAGGTTTTAATTGTTTACTCCTCTGTATATATGTAGGAAGAAGTAACACAGAGGAGTGATCTGATTTTCCAAAGGCTGGTCTGAGACTAGATTGATAAGCAGATTTTACATTACTGTAACAGTGATCCAGGATATGTGCTCCCCTAGTTGGATGTTAAACATGCTGATAGTAGTTGGGAAAAGCAGTTTTAAAATTACTCTTATTAAAATCACCAGCTACTATAGCCACAGCATTAACATGGGAGTTCTCAAATTTGTGTACAATGTCACTTAATTCCCTCAAGGCAACAGAAATGTCCGCCCGCGGCTGATTGTATACACCACACAGGAACATTACAGGTAAAATTCCCGTGGGAGATAAAAGGGGCGGCATTTCAAAATAAGACATTCCAAGTTAACATTGCAAGTTTTGTTCACGATGACACAATCCGTGCACCAAAGTTCGTTAATTAAAAAACACACACCTCCACCCTTCGATTTCCCGGTATGCTCCTTCACCCTGTCCGAGCAGTGGACAGAGAAGCCTGGCGGCTGGGAAGAAGAGTCCAGCACGCGACTGTGTAGCCACGTCTCTGTCAGGCAAAACACGGAGCAGTCCCGGGCCTCGCGCTGGGTCTTAATGCGGCCCAGCAGGTCGTCCGTCTTGTTCGGCAGTGACTGGACATTCGCCAGGTAGATGGATGGCAGCGGAATCCTCGTCTGGCGGCTGCGCAGCTTCACGAGCAACCCCCCTCGCTTCCCTCGGTGTCTGCGCTTCCGCCGCTGGTAGCCTGTAGCGTCCCCGCTCAGGGGCTCAGATGTACGGCGTGTGTGGCGATACCTCTGCCCAGTCCCCTCGCTCTGCTCCCGACCTCCGTGACCCGACTCCTGGCCTCGCTTGCCTCGAGTGGGGCACGCATCGAAATCAGCACACCTCAAACCAGTATTAACGGATGACAATCCACAAACTTCCTCACGAATCCTCAGAAGTGTCTCGCTGCCATAGCTTAAAGTGGCAAGTGCGTCAAAAACAAACATAAAACAGACAGCACATAGAAGAGCTCTTGCTACGGCGCCCTGCCTCTGCGCCATGTTAGCCTCGTTAGACATTAGACATTGGGTTTCACGGATGTTTCATCCGTATGCCACTTCTGACGCAAATCCTACGCAAAGTTTTATAAATGAGACCCCAGATCTGGGAAGAACATACACCCCACTCATACTGACAGAAGTCTAGCCTGCAAGGCGAGAACTTCCAGGTTATAGAACCTAACAAATGTGGACGGGGAGGCCCAGCCTGCCGCATCACAAATGTCATGAATGGAAATCCCTCTGGACCAAGCCCACGCCTCTAGTGGAATGAGCCCTGATGCACAGAGGGCATTGCAGACCTTTAGACACATAAGCATTCACTATAGCGTCCACAATCCATCTGGACAGGCTCTGTTTCGAGGCGGTGAGACCCTTGGTGCGCCCAACAAACGAAACAAAGAGCTGAACAAACCGCTATCATCTCCAGACAGTTTATATGAAGGCATTTCTCTCGGTCTGACCACAGGCCAAAGACCGGTCTGCTCTCGAAGAGAGCGCCCCAACCTAAGTTGGAGGCGTCCGTCGAGATGACCTGCTTTCAGTATGATACAGCACCCATCGTCACCCCCCACTGGTACCAGTTGGCCGCTAACCAGGGCTGCAGAGCTGAAACACAGCTCTGAGTCACTCTGATTCGCCTGCAGCCTGAAGCCCAAGCTCGGTGAGGCACCCGAGCATTCAACCAACGTTGTAGCGGGCGCATGCGCAGCAGGCCCAGCTGAAGCACTGCTGCAGCTGATGCCATAAAGCCCAGCATCCTCTGAAATGTTTTCAGAGAAGCGACACTGCCCTTCTGGAAAGACGCACGTGCTGTGTCGATAAACGAGCCATCATAGCCACAGAGTCCAGTTCTATCCCCAGAAAGGAAACTGACTGACTGGGCAGTAATGAGCTCTTGGTCCAGTTGACCGTGAGACCCAGGCTTTCCAGATGACTGAGGAGCACTGTTCTGTGAGATAAGAGTTTTATCTCTGACTGTGCCAGAATCAGCCAATCGCCCAAATAGTTCAGAATTCCCATCCCGATATCTCAAGGGGCGAGAGCCGCGTCCATGCACTTCGTAAATGTACGGTGTGCTGAAGACAGGCCGAACGGGAGGATGGTGTACTGATATACCTGACCGTCGAAGGCGAATCTCAAGAATGGCCTGTGACAGGGTATCTGAATCTGAAAGTAGGCGTCTTTCAGATCGAGAGATATAAACCAGTCCCTCGGGCGAATTTGCGCGAGAATTTGTCTGGTCATGAGCATTTTGAACGGTCTTCTCATGAGAGCTTTGTTCAAATATCTCAGATCTAAGATAGGTCTGAGAGCTCTGTCCTTCTTGGGTACGAGAAAATAGCGGCTGTAAAAGCCTGACTCGCTCAGAGAAGGAGGTACTGGTTCTATGGCCCCTTTGCACAGCAGTTTGGCTATTTCTGCGTGGAGTAGATGCGCTACTTCCGCTTTCACTTTTGTCGCGGTCCCTGCTCGAAAGCGCGGGGGACGGCAAACGAATTGTAGCAAATAGCCCTGTCTTATTGTGCTCAGCACCCATTCTGATACCCCTGGAAAAGCTTCCCATGCTTTTAAATGTATAGCTAGGGGCAGAATGGACTCCGGGTTCCGATCGTCGCACTTCGTGGGTTCGAGAAACTGGAGGTGTGGGCGCGGTGCGCACGCCCTCGGTGCTTGGATACGGCGGCTCACTGACAGCTATAGCTGGCTGTTTCACGTGAGACGTCCCGATTGCTATGAACGGGGAATGTTTTGTGATAACTTTGTGATGCGCGAGTAGTGCCTGGGGCGAGGTGTTTGTTAGTAAGCGTGAGTGCTCGTGAGCAGGCACGTAACTTACGTTCATAACCTGACCGATATGAGGCTGTTTTGGCCGTGTGACAGAGCGGGCAGCGAGTAGGCGTGGGCACAGAGTTGTGGGCCACAACTCTGTGCCCACGTTTCCTACACGTTTCCTACATTCAACACTCGAGCGGCATTTGCCAGCTTTATGAGAGCCCACTTATCAGAGTGGGCTACCGCCTGCTCCACAAGGGGAATAGCATTGTATCCCTTCTCGGCGGCGCCGTCCACTTGGGAGAGCATTGAGGAGGCATGAAAGTGGAGCCTCGCGGAGAATCGTGTATTCCACGATTTAGATAGCTCGAATGGTGAGACCTGGATGTGGGCGCTTGAGGGCGGCAATGCAGAAAACAGCCATCCAGTCTGTTAGGCGCGGGCTCTTTCGGCGGTGACCACTCGAGGCCGAGCTGATCGACAGCCATGGAGAGCAGGCACATCAGTTCCGCGTCCACGCCAGCACGCGTGCGGCCGGATTCCTGGACCGAGGAGGAGGCGGAGTGATGAGAACTCGACCAATCCTCACTGTCCGATGCCAGGATAGAGCAGCTGTCACCTGCGGCGTCGCCTTACGCCTCGTCCCCTGAAGCGACGGCAGTGAGGGCCGAAGCCAGCAGCTGTGCATCCGGGAAGGGGGGGGGGGGAGAAGGCGAGGGAGAAGCTCGAGGGAGAGGCTCCGGCGAGAGCTTAAACGCCACATCAGGCTCCAGCGGTCTCTGGGAACGGCGCTTCTTCCTGCGCAGTTTCACAGAGGGCGAAGTGACAGCTTCCACATGAGTCGAGCCCGCAGGGTCGACAACGGAAGTTCCTCGCAGCCTCCCGACGAGAGCGCGAGGGCTGCGTGGACCTGGACCAGGCAGAGAGCGCAGATAACATGGCGGTCTCCAACGCTAAGCGAGGCTCTGCATGAGCCACAGGAAGTTTATCTAAATAAATAAAACATTATATACGTTTTAAAATTAGAATACAAATGAAACATTAACATAAATTGACGCTACAACCGTAGCAACTATAAACACAAACAAATTTGTGTCCTCGAACTGGACCTAAATATAGTTCATCCTGAACAGGTAACCTGAAGAGAGTGTAGCACTTTTTCTTCATGGACCGGTAACACTGTGCCCTGATAATCACCTCATTGTCTACAACATCAGATACTATTGCACAAAAACAGCATTATAATCACAACACCATATCACAGCAAAATAAAAATATTTTTTTTATTATTTTATCATTTCGTATTTGTAAGTTTTATGCGTTACGGATTTAATCAAAGACAATAATGGTTTAGCCAGCTAAGTTAGGTAGCATGTTAGCTACTTCGAGAGAATAAACAAACGTTAAAATGAAACTTACCTTAATAATTGAAGATGTAGTTTTCATAGAAGAATTTATATCCCTTCTCAAGTTTGGATATTTTCGTTTGTGAATGATTTTCCACAATCGTGTAAACGTCGGTGATATGGGGAAGATCCCGCAGTGATATTGAAAACCTTTGCGCCGCCATTGCTACAGACTAAACCGGAAGTCGCTTTACGCTACTATCCGCCATTGGAAGTGACAACACGAGCACTGTGATAAAGGCCTATACTCTTTGATGACGAGCAGGTGTATTGATAGCATGAGTGTCCATGGCAATTAAAGACTGATGGGAAACAAGAACAAAGGAACAGATATGAAAACAATACTGAATACTGATACTGAGGGGCAGTGCACAACACCATTTTCAACTAAAATCAGAAAACTTTCTATGCATTTTGGCCAATTATTTACATGAAAACAGCGTTTTGGGTGCCTGAAAATGCAAGCTTTTGAAAACGGGTTTCAAGGTGCAAGTTTTTGAAAACAGTACAGCGCATCCAGGGCTGCGTTCAGCCCCGACAAAGCGTTGCACAACGTTTTTTAAACAGAACCGGTTATGCATTGCACACACTGTTCTGATGACGCAAGAGCTGCAACTATGGCAGCTGAGAAGGCCATTCTTTGTGAAGAATTATCAGAGCCTGATGAAGTCGGTATAAATATGTGTTTAATACTACAAAATATGCCCGATGTTACAGTTACTGCACTTGCCGCCGAGAACACAAGAGAACATCCCAATCGAGTGAAGGGATTGAAACTGAAATGGAAGCACACATCTTACCTAATTCAGACTAAAACACATCTATTTAGCCTCACATACTGACTTTATTTGTAGTTCATACCGTTTTAATACCCAGTATTTTCTTTCTTATTTTTAGGAAAAGCACTTAATTACCATTGTTTATTTCTATACCAAATGTCATACACTTGCAATGAAGCTAAAAATATAAACAACTCTGTTTCATTATGTTGATATCCAATAAAACTTATGACAAACATGTCTTCTAATATCCTCAGTTGTTGCATATACCGAGCTGCATCGAACACACTTGTAAATTACTTTCCTTGAACCCATTGTGCGAGTTCACTTTAATACTGCGTGCTTTATATACATGTTGCTGCTGATTGGACTGCAATTGGACCCACCAAACAAAAGAAATGTATCTCAAACCCCATTGCACACATAGACAGTAAAAGAAATGGACACAGCGACCCCCTTGATTTCAACGGAGAGAATTGAAGCCCAATAGAAGAACTCACTTCCTGATAGCCAAGCGTACTGTGCAGGCTCAAACTGAGCTTGATGATGTAGATGTGACGTGAGCAACCTGACTGACAGTTGTACGTCTTCTAGCAGCGGTGCCAAGAGGAATCTGAAAACTTCCCTTCCGAAACTTGCAGAGCCGGAGATCGTGAGTATTAGCTCTCCATGAGCTCGCAGCAGGAGCAACTTTACAACTCTCTATGGGCTTCTCCCTTGACTTTATGCCTCCACGTCCCTCCGATTGCGCGCGAGCTTTCACTTCTGTCTATACGGTAATTTCTCTACTGTGCGACAGAGAGTCGCGTGTTATGACGCAATCGTTAGCCTATTTTTACAAAAACTGCTTCTACGGGGCCACAACGTAAGATACAAGGTAATGGAGCCTTTTATACATTGTCGTGTTTCTTTAGAAAAAAACAATGGAGTCTTTAAACGCCTCAGATGTAAAGTTATTCGCTGTCATAGTGACACCAAAATGAATGGGAGTCAATGGAATGCTAACAGCAGTTGATAGTCAGCTACAATGGCGGCCCCCAGAGGAAGCTTCAGTTTCCAGCGGATGGATTACCCCCTTGGTTGCACACCGGTGCACGCCGTTTCCAGGAAACATGACGTTCAACCCAGAAACCGTAGCAAAATGTTGCGCACCGTTTTGAACTTGAACGTGCCCCAGGTTCTACGTCAGAATGCCAGCTCACCATTGGCCAGCTCCTGCATCAGTATCACACGCATGTGTCGTGGTGCTCACATGACCATGTCAGCCAATAATGGGCCAGCATTCTGGTATACAACCCTGAACTGTGTTTACATAACTTGTACTTGTGTTGAATAAAGTTATTATCGTTGTTTGTTTTTTTGTGCACAAAAAGTATTCTCGTCACTTCATAACATTTAATTTGAACCACTGTAGTCACCTGGACTATTTTCACGATGTCTTCTTTATTACTTTCTGGGCACTGAAAGTTGCAATAGCGTTGCAGTCTATGGCTGGTTCAGAAAGCTCTGAATTGTTCAAAAAATTAACAAAGTCTTGCGGGTTTGGAACGACATGAGGGTAAATAGTTAGTGACAGAATTAAAAATTAGATTTTTCTGGAGCACGTCTCTAAACTTAAAAAAAACTAGTCACACAGGCAACAGCAATATATCTTTATAATAATTTAAGTGTCTACTTTTAAATGATCTAATTCAAAACGAAAACAAATATTCTCTGTTTATGTAATCTGTATGAAAAGAGAGATCTCATGGCAACTCATTATCTGCTAATGTAAACAGAGAAAAGAGAGCGCGCTATCAGTGAATTTCATCAGATAAGCAAACAACCAAAAATACCTAAAAGACTGTTAAAAATTTTTTAAAAATAAGAACATGCTCAGGAATCATTAAATCCTCTTAAATCATTAAATCTCACTTAAATCCTATTTCATTTTCCCGAACTCATGAAGCTACATGTTGATTCTACCAGGTGACGTCTGCAGTCAAACTGGAAAAGTTAGTCAACAGTTAGCTGTGCCAAAATTCTTGTCACTCCTCCCCTTACAGTAAAACACAACCCAGCTGCCTACCAGTAACAGAAGAGGAACTTCACACACGTAACAGATCAATCTTCGCCTGAACACACCAGAGACAGACGTACAGATCTTTCTTATTTCTTCAGGGGTGCAAGAAAAATTTCAAAGAGAAACATGGATCACAAAAAGTTATCTCAGAATCCAGAAGTAGGGCAACCTTTACTTCCACTTGAGCAGGATCCTCCGGAATACTCCATTGGATTCCCTCCTCTGAGGGTTATCCCAGCACTCCAGGTCAACATGTGCAGCATTATGGAGCTCCGGCAGCATCTGGCCAGTACACACAAGGGCCATATCCGGTGCAGACTGTGGTCACTGTGCAGCCTCCAGCTAATGTGTCCTTCACTCCACTGACTAATCCAGAGTCAGATTACCTGTGTTATTCCATCTTTACCCTGCTGTGCTGCTGCTTACCTCTGGGATCCGCTGCTCTGGTTTACTCCATGACTGTAAGTATTGGTTTCTACACCTGTCTCACCTCGCTTAGCACATTTACAAATGATAGGCCAACTCTTCAAAATAAATAAATACTTGTTAAAATAATATGAGGGCATAGCTATTGTTTAATTTAAGTGTTTGTAGAACTCAAAGAAATCAAAGTGAATCTGAAACAGACTAGACAGTCAAAATAATGAGGCCTTGTTGTAGAATCCTATTTATCAAGGTTCATATTTCAGTATTAAAATACTTCAAAAAGTAGCCTATTTTTTGTTTACATCATGTTTTTAATGATAATTTAACGTCATGGATCAAGGTTGAATTCAAATCTCATTCCGAGTTTGCCTTTCGAATCAACATTGATATTGTGACGTTGTTTGAACCTCTGCTAACAATTTCAACGTTGTATTTTTAGTATGTTAACATTTTTACATCCAGGCCTATTAAATGCTGTTTTGTGGCATTTGCTAACTTTCGTTTTAAGGGTGGCACGCTATGGATCAAAAGCAACTTTGTGAATTGGTGTCAATTTACAGCAGGTTCTTTCTCGTAAAAAAAAAAAAAAAACACCCAAGGACTGCAGTCCTGAAACTGCAGCCAAACTAACTGAGGTTACTACTGTGATGGATTCAACCAGGGGAAGCAATGCCATTGTAAAAAAAAAAAAAAAAAATGTTCTTCAGATCATGAGACGTTAAACTGAGGTCTTAGCGTGGATGTTAAAGTAAAAAAAAAAAAAAAAGTGCAATTTAATGTTTTATATTTCATAGTGAAAATTGATATTCAGTAAAAAAAAATAAGTAAGGGACAGTGACAATATGAGAATAATTTGATACTCCTAGGAGATTCATCCAATCGCCAGCAAACTCAAGTTATCATGAAGCCCAGAGCCATGGAGAGAAAGAGTTCCAACACGTGCATAGACCGCCATAGGAACTTAGGAATGCGGAAGTAACGCGTGTCGTGGAGCAGCCATTTAGTTCCAAAACACTGATAGTTCCAGCATTGAACCCCATTCATTTTCCGTGCTTCCGAAGTACGCTCGCTGGTAAATTAATGAAATTACTGTATTTTTTTTACTTTTACACACATTAGCCGACCTCTCGTGAATCTAGTCTGTAGTTATATGTTATGTAGCCAGGTTTAGTAAATGTTTATTGGAAGATAATAGGTTAATTGCAGCGATAGCACTAACCAACACTAACGTTACATATGGTAACCTGGGGCACGTTCAAGATCACAACGGTGCACAACGTTTTGCTACGGTTTCATGTTGAACGTCATGTTTCCTGAAAACGGCTCGCACCGTTGTGCAACGGGGTTTGAAATGCGTTTTCTCTTGTTTGGTGGGTGTGTCAGAACTGCAGTCCAATCAGCAGCAACATGCATATACAGCACGCGGTATTAAAGTGAACGCGCACAATGGAAGTAATTTACAAATGTGTTCAATACGCAACAACTGAGGATATTAGAAGACACGTTTGTCGTAAGTTTTATTGTAAAAATATAGGATATCAACATAATGATGTAATTGTTTATATTTTTAGCTTCATTGCAAGTGTATGATAGCCTGGTAATACCAGACTCTGCTACTTCACTTTGCTTCGTAGACAGAGTCTGGCATAGCATAATAGAGAAGTGTTTTCTCTCCCGCTAGGGGGCGATTTCTGAAGTTTAAAATCATTGGTTACCCGTAAGCCAATCAGATAAGTTTGTTTATGACGTATGTTATGCGGCGACACAGCCGTATCGAACCACAGACATCATGCATCGAACTCAAATCTATGATCGAACTTCCACTGTAAACACTTGATGATGCGAGCGAAATACCGGAGTGAACATGGCTGTAAACGACCTTTTTGAACGGTGAGTGATGTAATAGAATGACTGCTGCACTTGACAGGGCGCTAACAAGCAGAGAGAGAGAGAGAGAGAGAGAGAGAGAGAGAGAGAGAGAGAGAGAGGAGAGGAGAGAGAGAGAGAGAGAGAGGAGAGAGAGAGAGAGAGAGAGAGAGAGCGAGCGAGCCCCGGCCGCGCGCGCACTATCACGTCTTCAAACAAACAACACGAGCGCTGTCTTGCTCTCTCTCCCTCGCAAATATTAATCAAAATCAATCGACTAGTAAAAGGTCGGAACACCTCAGTTTCACGTGGAGCATTTGGAGATTTTTAGAGATTAGAGACTCTAGGAACAACATCTCAAAGAACAACATCTCAACACTAAATTATAAAGGCCTGTCTCATATAACGTTAGACGCCTGTCTCAAATACAAGCCGGTGCAGTTCGACGATTTGGGCAAATAAAAGCCCGGGCTATTGTTTGAAGTTTTACGGTATTTAAGACCTGGAAAAGAAAGGAGACACTGACCTGTCAAAAGGCTCCCCAGTTTCTCGCTGACGATCGGTAATAAACTTTTCCCAAAGGGAGTAGG
>CM070831.1:7615893-7618393 GCA_036326025.1 Chrosomus eos
CAAAGATTTAAGTTTAATTCGAGGACTAGAACAGCAACTGAAACTGTGATGGAGTACGTGGCAGTGCTGCGAGAGCTTGCGCAACATTGCAACTATGGTGATAAGTTAAAAGAGATGCTACGCGACAGGCTCGTGTGTGGCATAGCGGACGATCGCATGCAGAGGAGATTGTTGGCGGAGCCTGAGCTCACATTTGAAAAAGCGTTGAAAGTGACACTGGCCATTGAGACAGCAAATAGGGATGTCCGTGATTTGCAATTGAAAATTGTGGAGGGCGTCGGGAGTAATGCCAGTAATCAACTGCTAGTGCATAATGTGGAGTCAAACCATAAATGGCAGGGAAAAGCAACACCATTGACATGTTACCGGTGTGGGGGTGAACATATGGCAAGAGACTGTCGTTTTGTCAATGAAAAGTGCCATGGCTGTGGTAAAAAGGGACATTTGAAGAGAGTGTGCAAATCCTCACCCCCGGCGGATCAGTGGCTTAAGGGGGAGGGAAGAGGGAAGCACAAGCAGTCTGGAAGGTTTAGAAACGATAAAAATCAGTCGGCGCATCACATAAGTGAATCTGTGGAGAATGTCACGAGTGATGAAGATGTTTTTACGATGTACAATCTAACAGAGCCAAAGTTAATTAAAATCGATCCCATTACTGCGCAGCTTAACATAAATGAGAACATTGTGGAATTCGAAGTGGATACTGGCTGTAGCGTGACGATTTTGTCAAAAGCTGAATATGACAAGTTATGGACCGCAGGGAACACCCAAGAGCTGCACGACTGCTCAATGACGTTGAAAACCTATACGGGCGAAAAAGTACCAACACTAGGAGCGGCAAGGGTGACTGTGAGGTTCCAAGATCAAGTCAAACAGCTACCAGTAGTGGTGGTAACAGGGCCAGGTCCAAACCTGTTAGGCAGGGCATGGATAAAGGAGCTGGGAATTAACTGTGTCAGTATAAATCAGATGGAGCAGCAAGAGTTAACATTACAGTATGTGCTACGGAAAAATGAAGATGTGTTTAAGGAGGAACTGGGTACTTGGAGAGGTCCACCAGCAAAAATTTACATTACAGAAGGAGTGAGTCCAAAGTTCTATAAACCCCGGGCCGTGCCTTATGCCATGAGGAAAAAGGTGGAGGTGGAGTTAGAGAGACTCACAAACCAGGGGGTTATTGAGCCAGTGAAGTTCTCAGAGTGGGCAGCACCGATCGTCCCTGTGTTAAAAGCTGATAATTCTGTGCGCATTTGTGGTGACTATAAGCTCACTGTCAACCAGGTATCGAAGCTGGAGCAGTATCCAATACCGAAATTGGAGGACTTGTTTGAGAAGTTGTCAGGAGGAAAAAAGTTCAGTAAACTGGATCTGAGCCATGCATATCAGCAAGTGATACTGGATGAGACATCTAAGCCATATGTCACTATTAATACGCACAAGGGTCTGTTTCAGGTGAATCGTCTTCCATTTGGTGTTTCTTCCAGTCCAGCCATATTCCAACGAATGATGGAGAGTCTGGTGGCCGGCATCCCGAATGTGGCCGTCTATCTGGACGACATTTTGCTGACGGGCCAGAGTGACCAGGGTCACCTTGCAACACTGAATCAGGTGTTAACTCGACTGCAGGAAGCTGGTCTTCGCTTGAAGCGCAACAAATGTGTGTTCATGGAACAGGAAGCAGAGTTCCTTGGTCATAAGATAGACGCAGCTGGACTTCATCCTTTGCCACATAAGGTCAGGGCAATACAAGAAGCACCGGCACCGACTAATGTCACAGAACTGAGAGCGTACCTAGGACTGCTTAACTACTACAACAGGTTCCTGCCACACCTGTCAACATTGTTGTCGCCTTTACATGAATTATTAAGAAAAGAAATCACTTGGAAATGGAAGGGCGAACAGGAGCACGCTTTTGAGGAGTCCAAGCGACTCATGCTGTCGTCTGATGTGTTGGTACATTATGACAGCCAAAAAGATCTGATCCTGGCCTGCGATGCTTCTCCTTATGGGGTGGGTGTGGTGCTGTCGCATCGCATGCCAAATGGGCAGGAACGACCAATTAGCTTCCTGTCTAGGACATTAACGTCAGCTGAATTAAACTACTCCCAACTGGACAAAGAAGGTCTGGCGGTGATATTTGGCATTCAGCGTTTCCACAAATATTTATATGGAAGAAGGTTTGTCATTTGCACGGACCACAAACCGCTACTGGCTCTTTTTAATGAGATGAAGGCTGTGCCTCAAATGGCTTCACCTCGTATACAACGTTGGGCAGTTGCCTTGAGAGCGTACGAGTATGAGATCGTTTACAAGCCCGGAAAACATCATGGCAATGCGGATGCATTGAGTCGACTTCCTCTACCGCAGCCGTCGGTCAAGAACGAGCAGGAGGAGCGAGTGCTGATGTTGGAGAATGTGACCCTCGTCTCAGCAGCAGAAATGAGTAGATGGACCAGCAGAGATCCGGTGTTGTCCAGAGTGGCGCAATTCGTCCAACATG